>LBNU01000661.1:346871-357763 GCA_014162995.1 Artemisia annua | reverse complement strand
ATTTTGATCACATTTAATCACGTCTTCTCCCCCTCAAAAATAGCATATCGTGATATTTTTGATATCAACTGATTAAAAGAAGAGCTTTTGGAGAGATAGACGGATTTGTTTTTGCATGAAATCGGAACATTTTTCTTATGTAATACTCCCCCTTAATTAAAGCATATTTCAAAATGAAATTTTTAGGAGGGAGTTTCTTTTTGAAATGCGAGTCATGTACTGAAATGTACACAAATCATTTTGTGAAAACGAGTTTTTGCTTGAAATCTTTTCGTTTGTTTATACTCGAACTTTTTGAAAAAGATTTTGGTTATGAACGTTCGAGTTCTGATCTGAAATAATCAGAAGTCATCATTGAAGTGGGGGTCTCGTACTGAAGTATACGAAAGCCATTGTTTAAGAAAAATTAGAGAAACGACATGTTTAAGAAAACATTTTAAATGAACTCCCGCTCAAGCATATGTACATATCCGTGCTATTTTTGATTAACATTTCTAGAAACGTACATAATATCGATTATACGAGAGACATGTCGTGAGAAGAATATTTTTGGATTTTTTTTGGTTTTATATTTTTTTTGTATTTTTGAAATTTTCTATTTTTGTATTTTGTTTTTGTTGGTTTTTCAAATTTTGTATTTTGTTTTTCAAAAATATTTATAGCGAAGCGATTTTGAAAACATTTTTTCAAGAAGATTCGAGAAGACGTTCTAACTCCTCAGGGGTTAGGCTTCGCATGCCAATTCGTCGAACTAAATCGTCAAACCTATCTTTTGGAAGGGCTTTAGTAAATAGATCGGCGAGTTGGTATTCCGTCTTAACGAAAAATAATTCAACAGTACCCTCTTCTACGTGCTCTTTGATGAAGTGGTAGCGGACTCTAATATGCTTCGTCTTAAAATGATGAACGGGGTTGCACGAGATGGCTATGGCACTTTTTGAGTCACAATACATAGGTATGCGGTCGAAATGAAAGCCATAATCTGTGAGCTGTGTCCGCATCCAAAGAACTTGGGCACAACACGCAGATAGAGACACATACTCGGCTTCCGCGGTTGATAGTGCAGTACAATCCTGTTTCTTTGACGACCAGCTTACTAGCTTTTCACCCAAAAATTGTGCTCCACCTGATGTACTTTTTGCTGTAACTTGATCACCTGCATGGTCGGCATCTGAAAATGCTATTAGTTTAAACTCCGAATCCTTCGGATACCAAAGTCCCATGTTAATGGTTCTTCGTAGGTACCGAAAGATCCGTTTAACCTCTTTGAGGTGAAGTTCGGTAGGCTTTGCCTGAAACCGTGCTAATAGGCAAACAACAAATTGAATATCAGGTCGGCTAGCAGTTAGGTACATGAGAGAACCAATCATACTCCGATATTTCTTCGGATCGATGGGTTTCCCAAACAAATCAGCACCAATTTTTGGTGAAGTGACCATTGGTGTACCAACAAAATCACAATCTTCCATTCCATGTTTTTTCAAAATCTCTATTGTATATTTAGCTTGATTTATAAAAATACCACGAGGGGATTGATGTATTTGCAAACCAAGAAAGAATTTTAGTTCACCCATCATGGACATTTCAAATTTGCTTTTCATGAGATTTTCAAAATGTTTTGAATGATTAGGATTGGTTGATCCAAAAATGATATCGTCCACGTAAATTTGAACGATCAAAATATCATCTTTGTATTTTTTGGTAAACAATGTATCGTCAACCGTTCCTTTTGTGAAATTTTTTTTAAGCAAGAAAGATGATAGTTCGTCATACCACGCCCTTGGAGCCTGTTTTAAACCATAGATGGCTTTCTTAAGCTTGTAGACGTAGTCTGGATGATCTTTGTCAATGAATCCCTCTGGCTGACTCACATACACTTCTTCTTTCAGAGTTCCATTCAAGAAAGCTGTCTTAATGTCCATCTGATAGACTGTGATGTTTTTGTGAGCTGCATAGGCTAAGAAAATCCGGACTACTTCCAATCTAGCTACGGGCGCGAATGATTCCTCGAAGTCTATTCCTTCCTCTTGCGGATACCCTTTAGCCACGAGACGAGCTTTGTTGCGAATTACGGTCATCTCTTCATCCATTTTGTTTTTCCACAACCATTTAAGATCAAGAATACGTTTCTCAAGTGGTCGTGGGACAAGTTCCCAACTATCATGTAACTGGTATTGAAGAAATTCCTCCTGCATCGCTTCTATCCATGGGTTTTCTGCCATTGCTTCCTGAATGTTCTTTGGTTCTTTGAGACTTAATGAACAAATGTAGATACACAATTCGAGATCTGTGGCAAGTTGTCTCCTCGTCTGAACTGGCCTTGAAGGTTCACCAATAACTTGTTCAATTGGATGGTCTTTTGTCCATTTGAGTGTAGAAGGGTACCTTGGGTGTAACATATGCGTGTTAGATGGTTCTTGTAACCGTGAAGAAGATTCAGCAGAGTCTGTTGCAAACGTATTTTCAAATACTTCTTCTTCTTCTTCTAACGCAACATTGTTTTCGTTTTGTGTTGTTTCTTCTTGAAAGTTTGTGTTTTGATTTTGCTCATCAACTCTTGGTAGAACAATTTCAATAACCGGAGTTGTTGGAGTAGATGTTGATGATGTTGAGGGAGTTGGTGCTTCAGCTTCGAATGTGGTAGATGCATCTTGTGTTGGTGGTTGTTGTGGTTGATGGTTTTGAGCGGGTGCAGCGGAATGATGTTGAGATGCATTTGTCGAAGTTCCACCATAGTATTCATCAAACATTAACTCGAAGAAGTTTTCCAGTTCTTGATCCGAAGGTTTATCCGGTGTTGTTGACTGAGCTCCATTAGGTACGAGTCCTGAACTGATGTGTCCAGAAGTCTGACTGTTAGGTGCGGGTCCTAATCTGGTTTGATTAGAAGCCATCCGGTTAAGCGCGGGTTCTAGAGCGAGTCTCTCAGAAGCCATCTGTGAAATCTCGTCAAACTTCACATTCATCGTCTCCATTATCCTTTTTGTTCTTCTATTATACACCCTGAATGCCCTTGAGTTTTCAGAATATCCAATGAAGATTCCAATATCACCCTTAGCTTTCAACTTTCTTAGATCTTCTTTGTCGTTCGTCGGATAGCACAAAGCGCCAAACACGTGAAGGTAAGAGATATCTGGTTTCCGATTGTTCACAAGCTCATATGGTGTTTTATTGAATCTTGGATGGATTAGGGATCGGTTTTGAGTGAAACAAGCAGTGGCTACAACATCAGCCCATAAGAATAGTGGTACACTAGAATAAATTAGCATCGTGCGAGCAGCTTCCACAAGAGTTCTATTTCTTCTTTCAACTACCCCATTCTGCTGTGGAGTTCTAACAACTGATGTTTGATGTGTGATTCCAACATCTTCAAAATATGTTCTTAACTCCTGATTGGTGAATTCTGTGCCGTTGTCTGTTCTTACAATCCTTACTGGAGCTTGAAGTAGAACTTGAATGCGCTTCAGAAAGGTGATGATGTTGCCAGGTGCTTCGTCTTTTGATCTCAAAAACTTTACCCAAGTATATCTTGAATAATCATCGACAATAACAAGAATATACTTCTTTCCATTGATGCTTTCAACTCTCATTGGGCCACATAAGTCCATGTGCAACAGATGTAACCTTGCTTCCGAACTAGGTACGGTTTTGGGTTTATATGATGCTCGTTTGCTTTTTCCTTGTTCACATGATGGACATAAGTGATCCTTGGTGTATTTGAACTTAGGAAGTCCGTTGACGATGTTGTCTTTGGCTAATTTGTTGATGGTGTCGAAATTGAGGTGAGATAAACGTCGATGCCACAACCAAGACTTTGTTTCAGATGCTCTTGTCATAAGACAAATTGGTGATGTAGAGGCCATTGTATTGATGTCGATAGCATAAAGGTTAGTGCCGCGATTTCCAGTTAAGAGATCATCTCCAACCAAATTTCTAACAAAAACCTTATTTCTCCTAAAGGCGACCTCTAAATCTGCATCACAAAACTGCCCAACTGAAAACAAATTGTGTCCCAACCCTTCGACGTAGTAAACTCGAGTGATTAAGTAATTCCCAAACTGAAGATCTCCATAACCCTGAATAGCTGCTACATGATCATTACCAAAGCGTACAGTACCCATAAACTTCCAAATAAAATTGATCAGCAGCTTTAAGTTCCCGGTCATGTGCTTGGAGCAACCCGAGTCGACGATCCAAAGACAAATTTCGATAACCTGCCAATAACAGAAGAGTTTGTATTTGGAAACCGTGTTGAATTAGGTTCCATTGGGTTAGGGGTACAATCCAAATCACATTCATAGATGGGTGCTACTTGTTTAGCTTGAACTAGTTCTAGTTTTCCATCCTGGAGTGTGAATTCTCTACCCGTTGGTATGCAAACACAATACTTGAGATAGTTCCTAGGCGTGTAAATATTAGTGGTGTTCCTAATTGTTTTAATTAGTTTATCCACATATCTAGTTTTAGCACTCGGTCTTTTTGGAACATCCTTCTGTTTAGGGAACACATTCACATTCTTAGAAACACAATCATCATGAACATTCTTAATTAAACATTTCTTGCATATTAAACAAACAGAGTCATTACATGCATTAGAAATAGTACGTTTGACATTACATTCAGATCAAATATGTCTCTTATTACAAAGCGATAAATTCCTAGGGTGTTCTTTTACTTCTTCCACTTTATTCATGCTACTACTCTTAGAGACAGACGAGACTCTATTTTTCTTTGTATTGCTCTTAGGCTTTAGTCTGCTGTTCCTAGAGGTGCTTGCTAATCCTGTAGAAGGTAAGGCACACGCATTAGGATTTATGTTGTTGTCATTTTTAGCATCCCTAGATTCTTTAGAATTATCCTTAACGCACTTATCATCTGTCCTAGAAGGAGACACAATAGTGGGACTAATCCTAAAAAGACCAGGGGCTATCACTTTTGGTGTATCGACAACCGCTTTTTCTTTTTACACATTCTTTTCTTTTTCAACATTTTTAGGCAAAGGTGATAGAGTGACTGGTTTTGTCAAATCTTTTTTCACATCGACTTTTGGAGCAAACCGAGAAATTGACATTTTTGGTTTATGAATTGTTTTTGAATCATTTGGTTTCTCCGATCTGATGCATAACCAGAACCCTTACTTATAATCAAACAAAATCAAAAACCTTAATCTAAAATCCCCAATTGATGACGAATATATTAACAAAATACAATTTCTTTTGACCCCATACAAACACATATCCCTAACAAACACATATACTGATTCATTTATTGAATCAAGTACAGGTTATTAAATTTATTTTGATAATTTTTTTTGTCTCAGTTACATATTTTTATTTTAACCTAGATGATGATAGTGTTCATGTTTTTTGTTTTCTTGATGATAATAAAGGTGTTGTTTGGGATTGCATATTTGTAACGGCTTATAAAGGAGCTGTCTGGAATTGCTAATCGAAAAGGGTTGTTGAATGTGAAATCAGTAGCATCAAATATTACAAGTTGTTCTAATAAGCAATCCCAAACAACCCCTTTTAATGATTTAATTAAAGGCTGCTTGGTTTTGCGTATAAATGAGCATTTTGGATGATAGTTGGTTACGTCTTTTTGACACAACTTCGTAACTATGCTAAAGAGATGTATTTTGTGACTGCTTCAATTCGTGTCAGAAGGAACAACTTCATAATGAAATGAAAGCTGGAAGTGTTATTTAAAGAATGTGTGAAGCTATTATTATGTTTCCCCCTCATACAAGTTTGAAAGGCATCAACCTTTTTATCAGGTATATAATGCCATAAATAATTCAATCATGCTACTATTTTAAGCCCAAAATGAAGTTACGTGTTGTAGTTATATTAGTTATAAAGTTGCTTAATGTGGTGGTGTGACTATACATGCTAATACTTAACATTAATGATTTTAATGTAAAAGAAATTTAATTTTTATCACCTTTGTTTGCAATTTTAATGTAAAAGAAAATATAATTTTTGTCACATTAACCTCAGCATGTTGTGTGTGAGTAGACATATGCTAATAATTAACATTATTGATTTTGTACAGGTTCAAAATCCGCATGCCATCAAATATAATGAAACTATCCAGGGACCGAAATATATATATAGAAAACAGAGGTTTTCCGTGGAATGTTTAAAGGAAATGGCACCAATCGTGCTCGCATTGTCCCAAATTATGTTGTCAAGTTCTTTAGCTATGAAGAGGCTTCTAGGTATGCTACTTGCTTTTCTAAGTAAGCTACTTGCATGGTCCCCAACTCTGCTTTTCTTTTGTATTATATCCCTATAAAAGTGGAAAATATGATCTTTTCAACTCCTCATGGCCACCTGCCTTCGAATTTTTAGATGTAAAACTAATTATTCTGTTAACTTGCACTATCCCAACCAAAAGCTGTACAGTTCTTCACATTTCTATCATTTTTGATTTGAAGAGAAAAGTTTGAATATAATGTTTGATGTAGGAATATTCAGAAGTTTTTGAGAACTAGACAACAATTTTTGGTGTCACATGTCTTAATGCTCTATCATGTGAAGGCTGTGACTGCACATACACGTGATCAAGAACCTAAATAATATATAGGCAGTAGTGGGCCAGGTAATTATTTTGATAGCTTGAGCAAGAATTCAAAATAATATACATGTTTATGGAACCAAGGTTTTCTCTTACCATCATGCAACTTGCTTCATATTTTTTTGTGAAATTGGATGCAAAAATTGTGCAAGAACTCACAAGTATGTTGCATTAAATAGTTACATGAAGATTGATTGACTATATTGGTCGAGTTGTATAACTTTGTTGCATGACTAAGTAGTAAATCCTGAATTATGGGTAGAAGTGTAGCACAAATAGCCATTAGAGTTTATTATAGTTTTCAGGCTTTAAATAACTAAGCTTTGAGTTGCTTGTCACGACTAATTATGCATGGCTTTAATATTCATTACTTTGCTATAAGGTCATAACAGTGGGAAGGTGGATGGGATGCAACTGCAGTTTTCAAAGGTGGGTGGGGTGCAACTCCAGCTCTCAAAGGTGAATGAAGTATTGCTGTAGTTCTCTTCTGATATGTGTTAATACGGGAGTGACCATTAGTAGTTGTAGCTGAAACAAATAATAAGTGAAAACGAGAGAATCTACAAAATATATTAACTTATTAACTTTTACAAATTGCATCATTTCAGGTTCTGTTGTATAGAAATTGGAGGTGGCCATTTCAACTAAATTTTGTAGTAAAGGGTCAAACGGGTACAATATAAAGTATGTCTAAAGTGTTACTCTACTAATTTGTTTGCATATACCTGATGGTCTAATACCAGTATGTACAAAGTGTAGATGGTCACTTTCAATATGCAATGCCAAACACCCATTTAAGTAGTGGATGGTTTTACTTTTTCCTTTGAAAAGAGATATGAATGCTTTCATGACGGACTCCTATGCTGCAATTGCATCAGCGGACTCCATATATGTTAACGTATGAACATCTCCACATCTTCCCTTGCATATAGGAAAAACAGTAAACATGTCAGCAATGATGGAAGATCATTTTGGCAATCAATCGCTGGTACGCTCATTCTATATCATTTCATTAAATTTGTTATCCTAATAATTTTTAATGGATTTCAGCATGCCATATAGCATGCCATAGGAACATGCAAAACACGAACCAGCTGCCTAGCGCAGTTGGCCACCAGCTACCTTAGAAGCCTGGGCCCACCCATGTGATGTCTTGATCCAACAAAGGACGTGAGTTCGAATCCGTTCCACAGCATGGTTGGGTATTGGGTGGAGGTATTTCACAGGCATCAAACCTTTGCTGGGTAGGGTTGATGGGTACCATTATGGTACACAGGGTTGAGGTGTCCCTGCCAATCTACACTTTTTTTTATCCAACATGCAAAACACGAAAAGTGTGTCCGCATTGCTCTTAGTAAGAAAAAATTATAGGGATAATGTATACATAGGTGAAGCAAGTATAAAAATTGCACTCACCCTCTTATTTCGAGCAAACCCTTACCACAGACCATGTATGTATTTTTATAATTATTATAGTATTTATATCTGTTTTTACCCTTTTCTTCAGCCACCAATCTGGAAGCAACGTGTCAAGGAGCTTGGAAAATGGGTAAGAAAAGAATATGAAATCAATGGAAAATGGTGGGACTCGAATTGTGCTGACATTGTTGCTGCTGGTCTTGGTTTGTATTACGACAGTTACTTCTATACTATTTAACCATCGAATCATTAAGAGGTTCTGAACCCCTTAAATCTTTTTTTGCTGGTGACATGGAACGTTACAAGTACAATAATGAAATGTATATAAATAGGTCAAGATGGTGATACTATAGGTCGTGAATGCAAATTGTTGTTGGTTTGATAGCTTAATTGTTCTATTTGTATGTATTCATAATGTTTGTTACTATAATATGCAAGTTAGTGTTGCGCCTTTAGTGACCAAGCAGTTCATGTTCTTTTGTTATCTGTGTGAAACTGTGAATTGTTTTTAATTTCCTTCTAGTTGTTTTGGAACTAATACATTAAGTGGGAACGCTAAAATTTAATTGCATTGTGAAAAGTAGATATTCTGAAAGGATAGATAAATGCCAATTACTTATCAAGTTAGTATATTATGAAGCTATATAATTTGGTGTCTAACACCCAAAACACACATCATGGAAAGATGATGTATGCAAGTGTAATTAGATTGTTTCTGTAATGATCAAACTTTGAGGTGCTTCAATGTTTGGTACAATTTTTGTGACTAGAAAAGTATGGTTGGATAACTGATGTTATGCAAAGTGTTTATGGTATACCAGAAAGGCCATATTGAGATGTAGGGGTGTTCAGTATTTGGTTTGACACCGAACAAACCGAAATATAAACCGGACCAAAACCGAATAAAACCGAACCGAAAAATTTAATTGGTGTATGGTTTGGTTTAAAACCAAACCGAAGTATTTAATTGGTGTTTGGTTTGGTTTTGGGTTTGACAAATACATATCCAAACCAAACCGAAAAAACCGAATACGTATCTATCCACACAAAAAAGTTTAAATTATATATATTGATGTGCCTATTTGTTAGTACAAGTTTTAAAATTTATAAACACGATTTATCCGATTAATTCTTTAGCACATACGAGCAAGTATACGCGTTCGATGTAGTAAAGGTGGGTAAGTCGAGATCGTCCCAAGAGACTTGGTTGCACTCAAGTGTTGTTTGTTTGTTTAAGCAAGTAACAAGTTGGTGGTTATGATTGTCACGGATCAAACCACAATAATAATTAATCAAAACAATAAACGAGACAAGTTCTAATTTAACCAAACTAGCTTTAGAATTACAATGATAAGAAACACGTGGAACTATAACAACCACACTCTAGATAAACTATTCACCAATGTAAGTGAACAATTCCCAACTAAACATATATTATTCAACCGAACATAAGTCTTTAACAAACATGGTAATCATAAGCATCATGAAATATAAAAGTAACAAAGTTTACCCAAAGTATGAATTACAATAGGCAAAGGTAATGACAATTCTTCCTTTAGGGTGGAGGCTAGAAATGCACTTGGTGAAGATTCGTCCTTTAGGGTGGAGGCTTGATATTCACCATGGTAAGTTGACAACAATTCTTCCTTTAAGGTGGAGGCTGTAATTGCGCCTTTGTTTTGGTGCCAAATCTTCCTTTAGGGTGGAGGCTAGAAGTGCACACGGTAACAATTCTTCCTTTAAGGTGGAGGCTGGAATTGTACCTTTATTTTGGTGGAAATTCGTCCTTGAGGGTGGAGGCTCGATTTGCACACCTTTGTTGTGGTGGAAATTCGTCCTTAAGGGTGGAGGCTCGATTTGCACACCTTTGTTGTGGTGGAAATTCGTCCTTAAGGGTGGAGGCTCGATTTGCACACTTAGAACCAAGCCAAAGTGGTCTTATTTATAATAGAAATCAAGCCTTAGCCTCCAAGCAAGTTTCTTGGGCACAAAGTGTCATAAAATGGCAGTAAATGGAGTTATTATGGAGACATGATCGGACTTGGGGCTTAAAGACACTTAAATAAGCATTAAAAATGACTTGGGGAGGTTAGAATCATCCAGCCGAATAAACGGTTTGTAAATCGAATGATATGTATTGGTCACATTTCAAACGTCCCGAGTTGTGGTCGTTTACTATAAATGTGCCTGGTTTCTATTTTCGTAATACCCCCAGCACGATAGCTGCCATATTTGAGTTGGGGGTGTTACACATCTCATTTTATCTCAAACATCCTAACCTAACCATGGTTTCCTTCCAACCTAACCTCACTCTCTTATTTCCCTCTCTCACAACATTTGAATTTCAAATTCAAATCTCCCCCCTCTTTATCTTCTCAACATCCACACTTCCTTTCTATGCAAAGAAATATTCCTTGGCATATTCTTCTATTCTATCTATGCCAAATGAGGAATACCTATTCTACTCCTATCCAATTATCCCTTCTCTCTTTCTCTCTTTGCTAATTGTTTTTCACTTAAACACTTCACAGAATGATTTTTATCAAATGGCTATTTGAGTTGGTTGACCATGAGTATGAATAATGGAAAGGTCTAATGTGTGAAGTATAATTGGGGGTCTAGCAAGGTTAGGTAATGCTTTGACACGCCAGCAGCGCACCAGCCTCGTTAACATTTTCTCAACTTGGGATTTTTGCCTATAAATACCCACCCTTTCCTCTTGTATTCCTCACCCCTTGCTATTATTTCTTTCTCTCTAATTTCTCTTCTCTCAATCCTCTAATTCTAACTTATGTTCTTAATAAATCACATAACATCTTCGAAAGAACACATCTTTTGCAAGGGAAGAATCACAAGAACCTAATCCACTCTTGTGATTGTGTTGAGGGTCTTTT
>LBNU01000661.1:331801-346625 GCA_014162995.1 Artemisia annua | reverse complement strand
TTATTCTTGTGTTTTGTAAGAAGACCATACCTTCATGACCTTGGTATAGATCTTGAAAATTGATTGGTTGTTACACTAAAGCTTGTTTTTATGAAACTAAAATCTTGGCCAGTTTAACTTGTAGAAACGATAGATTAGACCCACATCTAATTATCACAACCAACCATGTTATCAAGAGCTTATCACAATCACCATGTGTCATTAAGAGAAAACTAGTCGTAAAACAATGTAGTTTTAATTAAATTGAATTGGCTTATTACCTTATTTGCTTACGGATTAAGAATTACTTATTGACTATATTAGATCACTCACAAAATCCCTGCGAACGAGTCCCGACTTACCATCATATGCTTGCTATAAACGGACGAGTACACTTGCGTCGATTGTGTGTTGTTTAGATTCGGTTAATTCACCGTTAAAATTTAAAAACTTGTAACAAATAGGCACATCAGTTGTCCAAGACGTTCGCAAGTATATTACCATATAGGAGATTGGCCATTTTTCTTAAGGCCTACTGACAATCAAATCACCCATAAATTTAAACCAACTAACATCAATAATTAATAGCTAGGTTCATTAGATCTCAGCAAACAATAAAAAAACTAAAGCTAGCATGTTAAAAGAAAGACAGCATAAAAGATAATCAAACAACACATAGACATATTGAATGATTTAAAAGGTAAACTTATCTTCAATTAAACATAGATGGAAAGAAGGGTTGAAACCTTACAAAAGCTGTAAAATTCGGCTAGGGTTGTTGCACAGAAGTGTCCACCACCTAATGAATGAAAAATCCAAAAACTATATATATAGATTTACAAAGGTGACGGTGTCAGCTTTTGGATCCTGACGCCGTCATCTTGCCGCTATTAGGGTTTCTTGTCATCCTCCAGCTCTTGACGCTCGTCACCCTTTAATCTTTTGGGCCGTCTCTCTGTTGTGATAATACGTGACGCACCTTACACGTTTTATAACATGACGCCGTCACTTGTATTCTCAAATCCTACTCTTGGCCGCGTTCACAGTGGTATCAAGTTAATCATATCATCCACCTCTTGATTTATCAAATGCGGCATCACCTTGTGACTCCTGACACCGTCAGGTACAATTTCCAGCATGGTTTCTTGACTTTGTCATTTTCTTCACTTTTAACTCCAAAAAGGTCCAAAATGTTCCATTTTCCAGAATTCTCGTCCAAAGTAACTAAAATGACAAAAGGAATGATTTGAGGTAATATTTGATCATAATATCACGATTTAGGGCTTAAATTACCCCCTAAAAGCGTAACAAATATTTCCTTATCACTTATACACTTGCCAACTCACTCTCTCAACATTCAAATTTGAATTTCATCCTAAGGCTCCCCATCACATCCCTCTCACATCTAATACAACTCACCTCCCTCACATACAACCTTATCTTTTTTTTTCCTCTCACATTTTAAATTCAAATTTGAAATCCAAACCTTAGGATCTTTTCCATCACATCACTCCAACTCTTTCCGACTCATCTCATTCTATCTCAAACATCCTAACCTAACCATGGTTTCCTTCCAACCTAACCTCACTCTCTTATTTCCCTCTCTCACAACATTTGAATTTCAAATTCAAATCTCCCCCCTCTTTATCTTCTCAACATCCACACTTCCTTTCTATGCAAAGAAATATTCCTTGGCATATTCTTCTCTTCTATCTATGCCAAATGAGGAATACCTATTCTACTCCTATCCAATTATCCCTTCTCTCTTTCTCTCTTTGCTAATTGTTTTTCACTTAAACACTTCACAGAATGATTTTTATCAAATGGCTATTTGAGTTGGTTAACCATGAGTATGAATAATGGAAAGGTCTAATGTGTGAAGTATAATTGGGGGTCTAGCAAGGTTAGGTAATGCTTTGACACGCCAGCAGCGCACCAGCCTCGTTAACATTTTCTCAACTTGGGATTTTTGCCTATAAATACCCACCCTTTCCTCTTGTATTCCTCACCCCTTGCTATTATTTCTTTCTCTCTAATTTCTCTTCTCTCAATCCTCTAATTCTAACTTATGTTCTTAATAAATCACATAACATCTTCGAAAGAACACATCTTTTGCAAGGGAAGAATCACAAGAACCTAATCCACTCTTGTGATTGTGTTGAGGGTCTTTTATCTATACCATTTCTATTAAAATTGAGTCTCTAGGTTAGGTTAGGGAGTGATTAAACAATCAAACATTCTATAATTCGATTTGGTTGTAAGGAAAGTATTGTGTCGTGGTGACCAAGCCTAGATCGTTGGAGATCTAGTTGAGGTTTTGATACTTTTGGGGAAGCCTTTTGTAGTGGTTGGGGGAAGTCGAATCATAGGATTCTTTTGGGTGGTTTCCGTGGGCAGAATGCCATTGGGAGTAGCTCTTCTTAGTGAGCACCGATCGTAGTGAGTATCGGTGGAGTGAAGTTGTAACGGTTTATAGTCCACCAAAAGGATAATACTTAGTGAATAGTATTGTGTCATGGATTCGCAACTAGACGTATAGATGGTATAAACCCCCAACCCTGAACCAGTATATATCATGGTGTTCTTTACTTGTTTTATATACTTTGGTTGTGCTTGTGTTTATGTTTGTTGTTGTATAACCATTTGGTGATCTTTGAGGCTTGAAGTCTTTAAATTTCTAAAAAGCCAAAAAGCCAATATTCACCCCCTCCTACGGTTCTACAATTGGTATCATAGCGGGATACTCAAGTTTTTGAGCGTTAAAACCTTCTCGAGAGGTCATTTTAAATCAAAAACTTCTTTTTCAAAAGTTTGAAATACCTTTTGAATTTTTTGGAGAAGTTGAGTATAGATCCATGACTCAAGAGAACTATGTTGAGGGGTGTTCTATGCAAAGACCACCTTTGCTAAAATTTGATGGGTTTTATTTTTGGAAAACCCGGTTTGAAACCTATGTTATGTCTAAAGATATTGACTTGTGGAAAATAATCCAAAATGGCAACTATGTGTTCATGGTGCAATACCCCGAAACAAAGTTAATGATGGAAAAGCCATACTTGTATTTAAATGATAATGAGAAAAAGAAGCTTGGCAAGAACGATGAAGCCAAGATGACGATCTACATGCCTTACCTCGAAGGGAATTTTAAAGGGTTTATACGTGCAAGACCGTAAAGGAAATTTCGCATACACTTATCATTACTCATCAAGGTAATTCACAAGTCAAAGATTGCAAGATCAACTTACTCATTCAACAGTATGAGAAGTTTTCGATCTCAGATGAAGAAAACATTGATAATGGTTATACAAGATTCAATGCCATTATTACAAGCTTAAAGGCTCTAGATCCAAGCTATAGCAACAAAAATCATGTGAGAAAGTTTCTTCAAGTTCTTCCGGTAAAATGGCGACCGAAGGTGATGGAAATTGAAGAAGCTAGGAACTTGACGCGTCTTCCTCTTGACAAGGAAATTGGTAATCTCAAGGTGAACGAGTTGATTTTGGAAAACGACAAGGTCGTCTGCAAGGACAAAGAGGGGAAGGTTAAATCATTAGAGCTTAAAGCAAAAGTCACTAAGAATGAAACAAGTGATTATTGTGATAATCAAGAAGGAAGTGATGAAGATGAGGAAGAAGATGATAAAGAATTCAACCTTATCACAAGAAACTTTGGGAGTGTAGAAACGCAGAGGGGATGGGTGAATACGTTTCCGTTTAAAACTTAAAACGTTTCGTATCAAATTCCTGATCATGTGTGACTAAATATGAATAGTGGTTATGTCACTCATACCAAACATATATGTCACTTAATAACAAGTATACAAGAAATCACATAAACAAAAGCATGACATGAGGTTTAAAAGTATTTTGCTACTATTGATTGCACTCGTGACGGTCCTCAATATGTACGGACGGTCCCATATATATTTGGGACCGCGCCCTAATTAAGGGATCGCCGTCAGTGAAGAGTTTATTATGTGTGATTAAGTTTTCTTATGTTTTGCGTTTCTAAGTTAACTAGTTAATATCACAAGCATACACACAACAAGCCACACAAACCTAAATGTAATGCAAGTATAGAAAGAAAGAGATGAGAAGAGAGAACACAAACCGGACACAATGATTTATAGTGGTTCGGCAAGAAGCACCTCTTCATCCTACTACACTCCCCGAGTACCACACTCGAGAGTTACTTAACTAGTCAACATGTTCCCTTTAGGCGGAACAAACCATGCACAAAGCTTACACTAAGTTTAACGACACTAAGTGGAATGTCGAGTCCTAATCCTAACTAGAACCAATCTACACAAAGGCCCACGTGGCCATACGAACAAGCACTCTTGTCCACTTAGATCGACACATGATCCAAGTCTTCACACGAACGAGCACTCCCGTTCACTTGAATCTTCACCCGATTTAAGCCTTCACACATGGACTTCACTAATTCCTAATCTTCACATGAACGAACACTCTCGTCCACTTGAATCTTCACCCAATTCAAATCTTCACATGAACCTTTACTAGGTTCTAGTCTTCACTTCTTGGACTCACACCAAGTCCAAGTCTTCACACACCTAGACACCAACTTATACAAAGTCCTAGTCTAGATACAACACTTTATGGAATTACACATTGTCCATTTTTAACATAACAAACCTAACCACGTCTCACACACAAGTCGGATCTACTAATATACAAGAATATAGTTTAGAGGAAGAAAAGAATCGTAACACTAGTTACGTTTGTGTTTGGACTCAATAACACTTCAATTCTTGACGACCTCGAGTGTTCTTATCTTGCACTTGAGATAGAAGATGAAGGGATCACTTATAAACACATACCAAAGAGTTATAGTAATCAAAGAAGAAGAAGAAGGAAAGAACAGAAAATTTTGTGCTAAAGGATTGAGAAAATCTGATGAAAATGGGTCAGTATTTATAGCCAGCTCGAGGGGCGGGGGACGGTCCCTTAAACATTAGACGGTCCCTTATCAATAAGGGATCGTCACCTATTTAAGGGACTTCCCTGACAGTTTTTGTCCTTTAGTGGTGAAATATTATCTGGTGAAATTTTACCTGATTTGGGCGGGAAAAATAGTTGTTTGGGATTTGAAATTAAAATTTCAAATTTAATTTTCTTGTTAAAACATTTCTTTATAAATACAAAAATAATTTATATAATTTATTATTGTAAAAAGGTTTTGTCACATTTATAAAAATGTGATGTTTAAGGACAAAAATATTTTCTTTGATCACTTAACAAAGTTAGTATAGTGTTTGTTCATACCTGAAGTGATGTAGACTTGAGTCGTCGAAAGATGTTGATGTGTGAACGAGTAACTTGTGCATTTTACGTTATGTATTACAAGTTACATGTTTGTCATCATTAAAACATGAAGACATTGTATAGATTAAACATTGTAACGTTTGCACTAACAAGGAGGTTCTTTAGAAAAGGTGGAAATGTTAAGCGTGGTAAGCGGTTTTTTAACCGTGGTAATGATGGTCGAAATAAGGCTAGTGAAATTCCAAGAAGAGAACACGGGTGCTTTAATTGTGGAGACAAGAGTCACTTTATAAGTGATTACCTGAAGATAAAAGAGAACAAAACATTCACCGGTGGATCATGGAGCGATACTGAAGATGGTGACCAACCAGATAAGGAAGCTACATGTCTTATGGCTATCGAATCTCACGAGGTACCACATACCTCCTCTATTTGTGAAATAATATAAACATTAATGAATTGCAAAAGGAGAATGAGGAACTAGTCAGATGTTATGAGGACATGTTTAGAAAATTAAAATTAAATGTTAGTGAGCTCTTCTTAGTGAGCACTGATCGTGGTGAATATCGGTGGAGTGAAGTTGTAACGATTTGTACTCCACCAAAATGATTATTCTTAGGAATAGTATCATGTCGTGGATTCGCAACTGGACGTACAGATGGTATAAACCCCCATCCCGAACCAGTATATATCGTGGTGTTCTTTATTTGCTTTATATACTTTGTTGTGCTTGTGGTTGTGTCTATTGTTGTATAACCACTTGGTGATATTTAAGGCTTGAAGTCTTTTAAATTCTAAAAAGCCGAAAACACCGTATTCACCACCTCTACGGTTCTACACAAACAATAATACAAAAGGAATTTTCAAATCTCTAAAATGCAATAAATTAAACAAGATTTAATCCAAAACTCAAAAACAAAAACATGTGTAACTACGTTTATTGCACAGTGTGTTCTGAATTTCAAGGAATAATTGATAGCAACTACAATCATTGACCAAAAAGTTAAGTTATAATTTATAGTTTTTATTATATATGTCATATATCCTATCTTTAAAGTATTTTTTAAAATAAAAACAGTATCCATGTCGGGCTCGGATCGAGAATGTTAACTGTATGCATTCATTGTGGTGGAAGGATTATAACTGATAGGATCCACAATTTTTATTGGGGTAGGTATGAAGTAAAATTGCCATCAATAGAAGTAAAGTACATAAATTTGAGTTTTATTGAAGATCGGATTACAACAAACCTCAGTGAATACAACATACTTGAGAAGTTGTATTAAAGAGTTCCTGGAAAACAAGCATTGTTTTCGGTAGATGGTGGTCTTATGTCTTTTTAAAAAGAAAATGATCTTCAGGTTTTGATAAGCCATGAAAACAATGAACATCAATCTGTACATAAGTCATAGTTATTATGGTCCAGTTTTTTACAGTCCATAACATGGTTTGAGAGGGAATGGACGCATGATTTGGGTCCATGGCATGCGCATATTCCAATGGTAGAAGATGAGGAATCATATGTTAAGGTAACTAATGCGAACAATGATTCAGAATCGGATAGAATTGACTATGAACATGATGTTGATAATAATCAACAAGCTATGAATTTTGGCTACAACATTTTTGGGGACAACTCCTCAGAAGAAGAAAACTATCATATTGAACAAAATTTTTATTATTACAGCTAGTATCGTAAAAGATATCGTATATAATAAGAATATGTTTTTGAAAAACTATTTAGATTAAATGTGGTTTAGTAGTTTCTTATGTTGACGTTTTTTTTAGTGATAAATTATTTGTGTGTTTTTGTTTTTCTTGATTAACTTATCATTTAAAATGCTGTTGGGACATGGAATTAAAGGGTTGTCATTGTTGTTATCGGTTTGTTGTTTAATGTGCTGGTGTTGGTTTGTTTATGATTAGTTTCTGATACAACCAATTAAAGTTGTCTTTATTTAGTTGTTTCTGATGGAAATAATTCATTGCAAAGTTAAGATACTTTACAAATCCAAAAGAAAAAATCTAAAACAAATTGATTTAAAACCTTTGAATTGCTGCCATCAAAATAATTTTTTTTTTTAAATATGGGTAGTTGAAGTTAAATAAATGACTTTAATGGGAATTTTTACCATCTAATATCAATGGAAGAAAACAATATTTTAGTCTATATATATATTACCAAATTAGAGTCACTTTATTTTAGAAACCCAAAATCCCCTACTTACTAAGGGACGATTCCTGACTGTCGGATCAAAGGGACAGATTTTAAGAATAAAAATCACGGAGGGACCACTTTTGCCAATTCACCAAACTTACTCCACCAACCACACCCCCAACCTCTCACTTTCAACACAATCCCTATCAAAAAATCTCCCACTTTCTCTCTCTGAACAAAATAAAAAACTGCCATTAAAATAAAAAAAACAACCGCTTTTCAACCAATAAAATTTAAAAAAAAAAAACAAAAAAAACAAAAATGCAAGGATCATCGAGTGCACAAGCAGATTCACAATAAAACCGGTTCAAAATGAACCTACTAAGTCTCGAGATGAAAGCACGATGCTTCCTACTAATTATTTTTGTTGTTTTATTAGTATTTCTAGTGATATTGTACTTATTTATCAATTTTATTGCTACATATGAAGATTTTTTTGTATTTTTTTGTTGATTTTTGATGTAATACTGTGATGCATGTGATGATTATGTAGTTATTTGAGTTTTATAAGATATCGAGAGATTTTACAGATTTTGTATACATGGATGCACACATAGATGTTTGATGAAATGTGTGAGTAAAAATTATTATACGTGTGTATTACGAGTGATATTTGAAGTTAAACTGTATATGTGTGTTATCGCTAGTGATATTTGGATTATCACTTGTGAAATTTTGTTTATTTGATAGGCATTTTTGTTTACTTATTAAGCTTTATTATATGTCATATATAGTATCACTTTTAATATTTCATTTTTATTATTTTATAATCATAGTTAAAGCTTATTTACTTTTTATTTTTTTGTTAAAAGTTTTGATGATATACTATTTACTGTGTGTTTTATCACATTTGTTTTGTATTATAATTTTGATGTTTTATGCGCTTTTGTGGATAATAATTGTGTTTTAGTTACTGATAAACTGTTTATTATAGTGCAATATTGCTTATTATATAAGTTGTTAGATTAAATAGCATAAACTGGTTGATTTTGCTTTAAACACATAGTTATTTAGTGTGATCTTGCTTATTATTTAAGTTGTGATTGGATTTGTCTATTTAATGGATACACTGTGCATATTTTAATGTATACATTTAATGGATATATGAGCATACTAGTTTTGTTTGCTTGCAAAATATCACATTTGTTTTGCTTGCTTGCAATATCACATTTGATAAGCTGTAAGTAGCATACTTGTTTGGTCAATGTGATATCAGATTTGATATGACAAAAGGATAGAATGTTATAAAAAGTATGATGCACAATTGTTCAGTTTATGTATCACATATTATAATGAAAAAAAATGATAAATTCTTACACTAACATGAGCTATATTTATGCAGATTTGAATATTAAACTGAGCGCAATGAAGAAAAAACGAAGCAAATAAGCAGGTTATGAAGGTGCAAGAAAAAATAGCTTAGTTAAAAGAAAGCTACGTACAATTGAAGTCGTGATAGAAGAAAGAACATCATCACCAACAACAGTAACAACAACCATACTGAGCACATAATCATTGACAACAATAACAACACCAACCAAAATGACCAAAAGCTTTATTAGATGACTAAATCAAGAAGAAAAAAACACCAAAAAACATGCGAAGGATAATCCAATGCCACCAACACCACCAACAATCATTGACGAAGCAAATGTGCATCAACTGACAACAACACAACCACCAAACATTGAAGAAACACATGTGATATCACCTGTGATATCACCTATCATATCACAGAATGCTCCATAAGTTTTTTTTTAATTTCTTTTATAATTTTTGTCTAAGTTATTTAGATGTCTAAACAATGTAGATGGTTATGTAGAACACTGGATATCATCACAAACACGTTCATACTTTTGGTTTTGGTTCGTTGCATATAAGAAAGAAAAGAAAGAAATGTAGA
The DNA here is from genome assembly GCA_014162995.1 of Artemisia annua. NCBI lineage: Eukaryota > Viridiplantae > Streptophyta > Magnoliopsida > Asterales > Asteraceae > Artemisia > Artemisia annua. The sequence goes on along the minus strand of LBNU01000661.1, from coordinate 337,240 downwards.
GAGAGAAAGTTAGAGAGAGAAAGAGGTGAAGCCTTGGAGAGAAAACCAAAAAAAAAGAAAATAGATTATGAGAAGGCTTACCCTCTCCAAGGATGGAGAGGGTATTTATATGTACATGGGTTTTGCCACTTGGGCGTGCCACTTGGGCTGCGGATCAGGTATACAGTGGGTAAAGACCCGTCCTTCTTCCGCGAACTAATCTACTTCTAAACTACGTTTAACTAACTATTGTAACTACTACGAGCTAAACAATGCTTAATCATATCTGGGGTGACCGAATCTTTCTTATACAAAAAGCGTATTCCTAACAATCTCCCCCTAAGGGAGGTCACCCCTGGAAAAATTCTTGAATTCTTGCATTGAGATCTTTGTAGATTCTTTTGTAGCTCGTAGTTGTTGATTCTTCATTGATAAACGACTCAAGATGACTTCCTTGATGTATATGATGATCTTTTGACTTTGCTCTTCGTTCTTCATCCATATAATTAGCTTCAAGTCATCTTTGAGTGTATGTGTCTCTTTGTGATGTTGTGATTGTCTTTGTGATGTCATGCTTACACTTTTCTGGATCATGATCTTCTGCATCAGAGTTGTGGAAGCATAGTCGAAGCCCATTCCTTGATCATGATATCTTGAGTTATGATGTTGAAGTGTAAGCATGAGATGATGAATCTGCATCTTTTCAGCAATCGGCATCAATCGTCAACTTCTTTGTCTTTGGTGTGATTACGCCTTTCCAACATGCCCATACATCTTTGTTGAGTAGATCTTCCCGGTTGAACAGTTCTGACGTCTCCTTTTAGATGTTGGTATGAGCATGTGGAACTAGAGTGATGGTGGTGAACATGGTAAGTTTGGTATGTTGAGCTGCATAAAACTTGGTTAGTAATAAACATACCGGCACTTACAAGTTCGGACTTCGAGATCGTAAACAGCATAGTGTGAAGACTTTCTCTAATCCTTACCAAGGCCGTTCCTAATCGGATGCCCCCGAAAGGGCTTTCACTGACATACCGAAGTACATTAACGATTAGGTGAGTCGCTGGAGATCACCTCACGAGTGTAGACCTTTTGGAACACCACCGTACACACTAAGCGTAATCCACAAGAGATTGCCGAAGTGACCTGCTGTCAGGGCTGTTTGATGTTGACCCTGCCAGGAGTTTCCACTCAATCATTGGGAAATACTTATGTATATTCCCTCATAAGTGTTCTTGGCAGATTGCTAAGATCTGCGTAAGACTCTAAATATTACACCTGGTGTCCATAATGTTGAACAACCAGTGTAGAAGTATCAAGTGTTCCTATGAGATCTTTGATGCATCTCTTGGCTCTAGACTCGATAAGTGCACATTTGGTTATCCTATTCGGAGACTAGGGAGGGGTCTCCTGTTTCAATATCAACTAGCTCTAAGAGACAATTCGATAGATTAAATCGGTTCCCCGTGAGAATGAAACAAGCTCTTTNTGCTAAGATCTGCGTAAGACTCTAAATATTACACCTGGTGTCCATAATGTTGAACAACCAGTGTAGAAGTATCAAGTGTTCCTATGAGATCTTTGATGCATCTCTTGGCTCTAGACTCGATAAGTGCACATTTGGTTATCCTATTCGGAGACTAGGGAGGGGTCTCCTGTTTCAATATCAACTAGCTCTAAGAGACAATTCGATAGATTAAATCGGTTCCCCGTGAGAATGAAACAAGCTCTTTTAAGAGAACTTGAGTGGCAAGAAGGTTTTAGTGCAGTGCGTCACTGGGTCCATAACGTCTTGTCTTCAATACCGGTGTTACCTTAGTAACAACCAGTAGCATATAAATTGAACCCGGTTTCTGCCCTAAGGTTGAATAATTGGAGGGCTATTTCATTTCACCCTTTCTCATTTCATTTCTTTTTAATTCTTCAACCCCTTTAGTGCTTACCGAGACTTCATTACTAGAACCTTGTTGGGTTTGTTCCAGTCCTAGTTTAGTCTCAGTCGGCACTCTTCCCTTTCTCACTTTTCTCCTTTTTTCAATCATTCTTAAGGACTTCTAATCTATTTATTGGATTGTCCCTAGGAAGATCCCTCCGGTTCTGGTGGATCATGGGAACATATACCTAACCTTACCATCCTTATAACTCCATGCATTAAATTAAAGTGGTCTGTCTTTTGGTATCTTTCCACAATCTCCATATAACCAAATCATTGAAAATTCTCTCAAAGTGTTTATGATTAATAAACACATTTTGTTAACACTTTGAGAGTTTTATCATTTTTCAAATGCTCCCCCTCAACATGTGCTCATAGGTAAAGAAAGAAATTTGCACATGTCGGGGTGAGTTGCACTTATTAGAATTGATCGGCTCTTAATAGACATATACCCTAGGGACACGTTTACGTTGCTTAGTTAAAGGGATCCATTATCAGCTTTTAGGTGATAACTAGCCCTAATAACTAACTTGAAGTTGTTAACATTCCTTAAAAAGGAAGTTAGACCCGTCAAAGTATACATCTAGAAAGAGTTTCTCGAAACGGTACTTTCTACTTAGACCAGTCCTCTTCGAGACACGTTTACATCACTGGTAAACCAGCTTGAAATTATTACCCGGCCAAGACTAGTCCTTTCGATTCAAGGCTTTTCATGTTTCGTCAATTCATGAGTCAAGTTCTGAGTCATAATCAATTCACGGTTTCTACTTATTAATGTAAAAACACGCGAAAGACTCTTAGCCACTTGCTCCCCCTCAATATGTGCACATTGATTGAATCAATTTGAAAGTTTTTAAAACTTTGGCACATACGGGTGAGCTTACATTCGAGATCATTTATTCACCATTTACAATCACTTGCTCCCCCTCAATATGTGCTTTGATTAAAATTCAAAATCTTTAAAAATTTTAGCACATACGGGAGCGTTCTTTTGAGTCCAAAACATCTTTTTAAGTTTCAAAAACATCACATTTAAATCAGTTTTCATATTTAAATCACATTCTCTCCCCCGATCATAAAATTTCAAATCTTTTGAGATTTTGTGATCCCAATTGATTTAAATGATGTTCGACGAAGCTTTGGAGAGAACGGTGATACGTTTTAAACGTTTACTTATTTTGAGACACTTTTCGGTTTTTCTTTGTTGCTGGTGCACAAAGCTTTTAAAGGAGCAGAAATTTTGAGCAAATACGCTCCCCCTCAATTAATGACCCATTTTCAATTTTAACGTTTAATAGCCATTAATGTGAGCGGTAACGTATTCGAGAAAATTTAAGACCGATGATCACCTAGTACACCACAAAATCTCTTTTGAAGAATTTTAGAAGAAAGAGATTTTGGGAAAAGAAGACTTCTCTTCTTTTACTAGAAAGGTTGCACTGAAGCGTACAACTTTTCAGATAATCCCCACATAGTGAAAAACATGGTGACGTGTTTTTCACGGATTTTAAAAATCGGGTTGCTATCTGAAGTAATAGCAAGCCATAATATTACGAGCGGGTTACAGTCTAAAGTAACTACAAACCATTTAGGCATGTTTTGAAAAACTTTTTGAACTTCTGATCTAACTTCATTTAAAAACCCGTGTCATTATTGAATGACATTTCTAGAACCGTAAATGTTATCGATGCCAGAAGACATGCCTTAAAGACAAACTATTTTTGGTATTTTCTATTTTTCTGATTTTTATGGGTTTTATAGGTTTTATAGTTTTGTATTTTTCTTTTATGGGTTTTAAATTATAAATAAAAGGATATTTGAAGCGAATCCATTACTCCTCATTCTCTTCCTGAAGACTTTTGAGTGATACTGGCATGAGACTCTCCAAACCAAGTTACTGGAGAATAAATCGAAACCGTTCTCCCGGAAGTGCCTTAGTGAAGAAATCTGCCAGCTGAAATTCTGTCCTTGCGAAGTGAAGTTTCACTACACCACTGGTAACCCTTAGCAGCAACCCTTGCCTTGTATATAGAACGTTATCATGCTCATCAGATTTCACTTTAAGGATCCATCTAAGAGCTATAATCATTGCACAGTCTGGAGATGGTGCCAATTCCCATACTTAGAGACGATAGAATTGTATGGAATTATAAAAACACCATAAGGCAAGTGTGTCCAGATGCCTTCGAGTGGACGCAGGTTGAGTAGATTTCCCATTATAGTGAAGATCAAGTGGTTGTAGTTAGGACACTGATGTGCTTGTGTTGAGATCTCCTAAAGAAGAAGCCTTAGATGAAGATTCAGGAGCAAATGTGTCTTTGAACGGAGCAACATCAGGTGGAGCAGATGGTTTAACTTCAAACGATTCGTCGACTGCAGTACCTTGATGTACGGAAGGAGATTGTATGTATGATTAAGTTGATGAATGACTTGATGATGGAGCGTCTTGAGCCATTGAAGTGGAGCAAGATGGACCATTTTGATCGTTTGGAACATGAGCTGCGATGGCTGGTGGTACCGGTGTATCACCAATTGGTGGCTCAAAGTATTCATCAACCATTTGTTTAGCCGAGATATCCAAATCCTTATCGGTAGATGGTACATAAGGTGCATGCAGGAGTGGGATACTATAACTGAACTGGTTGGTTCAGAGGACAAAAGTTTAGACGCGGGTCCTACACTGATGTGTGTAGAAGCCATTTGCTTAGACAGCTCATAGAATGTGATGTGAACGAATTCCAAGATTTGTCAGGTTCATATGTCGTAGATTCGGCATCCCTTATGATCTGAAGCATAACCACCAAATATTTCAACAATCGCTTTAGCTTTTAACCTTTCCAGATCTTGGTAGTCATTTTGTAGGGTATGAAGAACTCCTATGAAGATGTTGACAGTATTGGGTTTATGGGCATGCTTCTTTCGTTAGCGCAGTTGACTAGCCGAACAAATAGAGATGGTGTACACGGTAGTGACACGTTTGCCTTGAAGAAGATCAACACCATCCAATTCTCTTAGAAATTACACAATCACCGACGACACAGTCTCCATAACCCATAATTTTGTCAACCTGGTAGTTCCCGAATCTAACTATCTCGATAAACTCATTCATGAAATTCTTGAGCCCTGAGCAATTACTGATTGGTTTAAGAAGATGTTGACATGAGTACCAAACAGAGAGAATTTAGTCGGTACGTTGAAGAAGACAGTAATCAACACTTTTTAAACTTTCACCACCAAAGCTTTTGAGATTCCTGAAGCTGTAGATGCCATGAAATAATCTTAAGCGGAGTTTTACAACTCTTGTGACTTAAACTGAGAGATCGATTCTCTCCCGGGATTTTACTAAAGTCAACAAAAGAAACCGAAATATGTGATTTGCGATTATGACTTAGAGTGAGATCTTGGATAGGTCACAATTTGCACTAAGTGTCAAGTCGCAACAAGTCAAGTTACAATAGATTCGATCGTAATGAGTCAAGTCGTAAGGATTAACTCACAACGTCAAATTACAATCAGACTAATCGAAA
>LBNU01000661.1:297491-309010 GCA_014162995.1 Artemisia annua | reverse complement strand
GGGATATATCGTTGGTTATAAAAGCAGGTGATCTAGAGTGTTCAACTTCCCTTATACCTTCGTGATGACGTAGCAGCTGTACCTTTGGTTATATTTGGTAGTTCAAATTTCATTTAAGTAATATGATTTGGGCTTGTTAGGGCCGTTAGCGGCCTAAAAATTAGTTTGGTTGAAAAAGTGAAAGGGGTGTTCAATCTTAGCGGTAAAAGTAGGGTTCGAGGATAGATAAAATAGGGTGTTTATGGTTGTTAAGTTGCATGATCCTGGCATTTTGGTTTCCTTGGTATAGAGAAGATAGTTGTGACAAAATTTTTATATAGTCGTATGTTCGAATAAAAATAGTATCGGTGACAGTTCGTAAGGCGTCAAGGTGGTTTTAACAAGTTTGAGTTTTATGTATTATTCAACATACGATGAAGTGCATGCATGCAAAATGAAAAGTAAATAATAAAGAAAGAAAAGAGAGATCGAGGACACTTACAACACCAAACTAGTGGTGCAGAGGTCAAAATAGAGTTAGTGATGAGACCGAGCTTGGACGACCTTGAGCTTCTTCGACAATGACTCACCGATCAAAATAAGGACGCCAAAGACTTTGCTTGAGCTCTCCTTCATGGAATCACAGTAACTCAACGAAGAAGAAATGAAGTTGAATGTTTTTTGTTTGAGTAGTTTTAATGTGTGAAAAAATGGGAGCATTTGGAGGGTTTACTATAGGCAATTTAGGCATGGTGCAGGATTATTTTAATCTTCTCCTTTGCATGGTTTCTCAGGTGAAATGAGAGATGGTATGTGTAGTCCTACGTCGAGTAGTAAGAAGAAAGTGGTCAACAGGAGACATGCTTTGGTATGGGTCCTTGTCGATCTACGGGTGGTGTGGAAGCATATGAATGGATTGTTTAAATTGTGTATGGGTACACATGGGACGAAGGGAGAAGAGGATGATCTGCTCTTTGTACTAGTCGAATATTCATAAGGAAAAAGGATGGTAAAGGGTGGTGGTGTGTTGGAGATTTAAGGACATATGATCTCTATCATTGGTTATATATATAGTAATTGAAAATGGTCCATTCTCTCTACATATATATAACCAGGTATGGTGTTGAGGAGTAGACCAATGCAGGAACGGAGCAGTTGGTCTTAAAGGTAAGAGGACGAAAGGTACGTGACAAAGTGTGGTAGTAATAGTGATTATTATTGTAATGTGCTACTACGCTCGAGAGTTCACTGTCAACTCGCATTACGATTCTAATCGAGCTATTTTCAATTGATGCTCAAAAGATGTTTCATTCCCCGTAAGCCAAATCCGTATTTAAATTTAATTGATGCAACTGTTTACATGCCCCATTTCACACACCACAGATCCCATCAGTTGTTCTAGTTTGTTTCAACCGTTAGTAGACAGGACTCCAGGCGAGCCTTGTGTTGGTTAGGTGAAGGTGCACTACACTAGAAAAGGTAATGTGACATTTGTGTTTTGCCTTGTGACTTGTTACTGTCGAAAGGAAGCAAAGAAGAGGAAATATGTTGTTTGATTATTGTCATGTCGAATAAGCGTAGTTACATTTAGCATGTATTTCAGGTACTTAAGGTGATAACTTACTCTTGGAGGCGCTTGGCAAACGGCATGGCATGGTCATAGAAGACTCTGATAATATTTGGGGACCAAATCAAATATTTTATGGGCCTTACTTCCGCACTATTTCTGAATGTTGTAAATAAAATACTCTGATTTATGAAATCTTTTTGAAACAATTGACGTATAAACTGGTCTTTATACTTTGTGTTTAGATACCAATTGAGTAGCACCCCAGTGACATGTATGCTTCCGCTGGACCCGATTTTGGGGGTGTTACAGTCTCTCAGAATATTCAGTTGATTTAAAATAGTTCATACTTAAACAATAACTTTAGATTATGCTTAAAGTTAATTATCAAGTTTAGTGAGAGGTTCACTAAATATTGTCACTCAACTTATATTGTTATTCCACAAACAATCTTAAGTAAATTCTTAGATCACTTCTAATAAGGAATTAAACGTTGAAAATCTTCGTATTTACTTGATCAGTTATTTATCTTGTTTGAAGCTTTAAACTTATGGTATTAGACATGAAAGTTGGTTAGTTAACTTAGTTAAACCTTAGTAACCAACTAAACGAGAACAACAAGTAGTATCAGAGCAGTTTGATTTACAAAATTCTTTTATAAATCGTTCTAAAAGTTTTAAAATCAAGATTCTATCATGTGTGATGATGTACCCCAACTTGCAAGATCTAAAGTTAGGTAGTTTTTCATCTACTGCCCCTAAACTGGAAGTTGGAAAGTTTACTAAATGGGAAAAGAGAGCTATGTGTTATTTTGTTGGCATGGAACCTGATGTGTTTCACGCGTGCAAGTTTTAATTTATAAACACGATTTACCTCTTTTTAAAACAAAACACATACGAGCAAGTATACTTGTCCATATGTAGTAAGACATGATTCAGTAAGCCGAGATCGTTCACAAGGATTTGTTTAGTTTTATGTGTAAGATTAGAATAAATAAGTTAACCAATAACAATTACGTAAAGATAACGATACAAGAAAAATAAGGATGATGATAATTCAGGATATAAAAACTACACTTGCTTAGACTAGTTTGGACATTTAGTTTTGCTTGATTGTGACAATGATTTTTAACAAGTTGATTAATATAATTAGATGGTGATCTAAGCTATTGTTCTTAATACTCACAACCTTCGTCAAGATCATAAAATGATAAAAACAATCATTAATATAAATCAAACAATTGAAGACTAACACAATAAGAATAAAATCGATTCACGGTAGTTTCACAAGTTTTTCAATAATCACACTTAAGTCTCTTATTGAATCATATTACTCAGAAAATGGTCAATAGAAAAGGTAGCCAATCATATTCACAGAAAGACCAATAGAAGAGGAAGAAGGTGAGTAAAAGAGAAAAGAGCAAATCATTCTTTTACTAGGATAAATTTGGTAAAAATGTAATATAGTATGTTATTTTGTGTTTTATTATAGCTAAAGATATAAAAACCATGTGATGCTGCAATTATGTTTTAGGTAAAATATGGGTATTATAAAATTTCACAAACAAGGAACTTCAATGTATACAAAGCATTTCTTCATCGATTGTATTGTTGCTCGCTTTGTATGGATCCATCTCGGTATTGAAGTGTTGGCCCTAGTCAGACTACCCAAAAAACTTGATTGGTCTACTTTTGCGGCTGGTAGACGGGAGCGGACTTATGGGTTTCCGGGGCTCACGGGAACCGATAGATATTTTCCGTCTAATGTTAATGTTTGTTAAAACTCTTGATTTTTCCGAAATGAACCTGATCCTGAAATTTTGTGTCACATAATTACATGTCTTGTTTAGCTAGTCTAATAGTCTTTTTAATTTGTTTACTATTTTTTAAGAAACTGTACCTTTTAGTTTATTTTTGTTTCCTTTATACTTGTAAAAAAATTTGTGCACCTGGCGACTTATAGTCCTGGGTCCGTCCCTTCCGACAACACATCTCTTTCTTCAACAACAAAACAATGTTTTGATGCGGTTATAGTGACTGCTCTTTCGATTCTTTAGAAACTTTGTTGATGTTGTGAGAAAAAAAAGCGTTATACTCGTAAAAAAAATGTGAAGTAAAGACACTTTTTTGATGTGGTGAGACAAAAACATTTACACACCTAGATAAGTCATAAGAGTAAACACTTGCGGACATATTGAATCATAAATCCAATCAACTCTTGTAATATTTCTTCGTAAGTGCTCTTGTTTTGCGTTTGTGGCTCCTTACTTGAGTGATTAATAAAATTTGGCCGTTTAAAAAAATGCATAGAAAGCACAAACAAAATCCCAAATTATTAAGAAGTGAAGTTTATTTTGAAAATTTTCTAATACTATGATGACTTTAAAAAAGTTAGCTAAAAGTAGGATGAAATCATTTTTTGTGTTCTAAATATGTGATAATTTGCTTTATTTATTCTAAAATTAGGATTTTATCAATTTTTAATGTTACAAACTACACAATGAATTCTTCCTACCAAACTTACTTAATTTTACCTACCAAAGTTATTATAACTTATCACTAGCTAGTAGTTGGGCTTAGAATTTTTCACTTAATGCTTTCTTTCAAGTTCCAAGTAGGTATGTATGTTCTTATATGTAAGTATGTAACTATTACTCTCATATCAATTCATCAAATTGGTGCAGAATGATCCAAGTGCAGTTTTATTTGAGATATACAAAATGAATACAACTTAGTGTAATGTACACATAATGGGATTAATGTGCACCATGAGAAGTATGCTTTTAACCTCTTTTTTTTTTTTTTTTTTTTTTTTTTTTTTTTTTTTTTTTTTTTTTTTTTTTTTTTTTTTTTTTTTTTTTTTTTTTTTTTTTTTTTTTTTTTTTTTTTTTTTTTTTTTTTTTTTTTTTTTAAATTGTTTCATAACCCTATAATGCTTGATCTAAGAATAAGTATGCCTTATAACTATACTTTGCAATTGCTTTGTGTTACAGTGAATATTGATGTGCTTCAGTGACAAGCCTGCAAATAGAAACAACAGCCCATATTGTAAACAGGCAGCGATCAGACACCAAGTAGGAAGAAACTTAGCATATTGTCACGAACTTGTCTCTACAAGGTCTTCTGTGCGGCACTTCGTCTCGACTAAGCTCAGCCTTACTTGAACACTCAACGATGTATGCAACTAAGAAAGCTTCAAAGAAAGGAAACACTTTGTATTACTAGAGAACTTTACAAGAGAGATTACAAGTGAACTTGTTTTGGATGATCTCTACAAATGAGGCTACCATCTATTTATACTACTATGTATAAGGTTCTACACAATTTTATGGAAGCTTCTAGGACTTCTATAAGCATATATGATTTCCATAAGCTTCTAGGACTTCTAAGAGGTTCTAGAGCTTCTAACATATTCCATCCTCTTCAAAAGGCTTCTAAGATTATCCATGCTCTTCCAAGAAAAGTGTGGAACAATCCGGAATCTCGAACAACCTCGAAAATAATAGTATCGAGTAGGCGGGTCGTGACATCCTCCCCCATCTAAGCTCGCGACGTCCTCGTCGTGCCTTCCTCGTGATACCTCTTGATCTTGTCTGCAAATTGCCACAATAAGTCTTCGGCCTCCCAACTTGCTTCACTATCGGGCAAATCATGCCACTTGATCAAGTACTCCTTGTAGCTCGGCACTCCTCGTCTTCGTATCGTACGATCTGACAAGATCTCCTTAACCTCTCAATCGTACGAAGTAACAACCGCTGTTGGTGCTGGCTTGGACACCCCTGGTTCCGGATCTTCCTCGTCTCCATGATACGGCTTGAGAAAGCTAACGTGGACGACCGGGTGAATCTTCAACTTGGGCTGTAGTTGAAGTCGATAAGATACTTTCCCAACACGTCCTATCATCGGGAAAAGGGCCTTCATACCTCCGTATCAATCATTTATGCACCTTCCTCAATGACTTGAATTATTGAGGCAAGAGCTTCACCATCACTTGATCTCCGACCTCAAACTTGACGTGTCTTCTTTTCTCATCCGCCCATTTTTTCATCTCCTTAGCCGCTTTGTCCAACGAAGCCCGGGCCAAGTCCGCTTGCTTGTGTCATTCCTTCATAGTCTTGTAAGCGGTCGGGCTACTCCACTCGTATGATGAGGCTAAGGCGTTAGGAGTAGATGGTTGGCGCCCCGTGACGAACTCAAAAGGACTCTTCCCCGTGGCTTCACTCCGTTGCATGTTGTAAGAGAATTGAGCAACATCAAGGAATTTAACCCAATCATGTTGGTTGGCACTTACGTAGTGCCGAAGATAGAGCTCCAATAGTGCGTTTACCCTCTCCGTTTGCCCATCTGTTTGGGGATGGAAACTCGTAGAGAAGTTCAACTCCGTCCCCATGATCTTGAACAACTACGTCCAAAAGCGCCCCGTGAATCTAGGATCTCGATCGCTAACGATCACATGTGGCACTCCCCAATACTTCACCACATTCTTAAAGAAAAGCTTAGCCGTATCGTCCGCGGTAACGTCGGGTGGTGCGGTAATGAAAGTTCCATACTTCGAGAATCGATCGACCACCACTATAATACTCCCACTTCCTTCCGACTTCGGAAAGCATGTGATAAAGTCCATGGAAACACTCTCCCATGGTCTTTTGGGCGTAGGTAAAGGTTCCAACAAGCCTCCGGACTTCTTTTGCTCTATCTTGTCTTGTTGGCAAATAAATCATGTCCGCACGAATGTCTCTACATCGTCCTCCATCCTTGGCCAATAATAAGTGTCTTCGACCAATGCCAACGTCCTCTTGATTCCCGGATGACCGGCCCACTTTGAATCATGACATTCCTTCAAGATTACCCGCCTAAGATCACCCCACTGTGGAATCTTGTTGCAGTGGAATGGTGGTTGAAGTCAACCATGGAATCTTCTTGTTGCGCATTGGATGTCAAGAACAATATACGGAGATAACATAAATTGAAATTATTCAATAGGATAAACTTACGTGATAGTTGTTGTGAAGTGTGAAAATTAGGTCAAACATATAAAACGTGTAGGAATATTGAGGATATATTTGTAATTTTACACAAGCCCATGATTTATCTAACCCACTCCTTCCTAATCCCCCCAATATTGGGAGGAACAGATTTACACAAAAAAAAAAAACCCATAATTTCCCTCCCTCCCCTTCTCGTCCCCTACTTTTCCTTTCAAAAAAACTTAAGAACGCCAATATTTTTAATTTCCCTTCCCATCCCTTACATTCCTAAAAATAAAACTCGAGAACATAGCGTAAGAGTTTTGCATAAACTATGTGGTTGTTTGTGATGTATGAAAATTAGTAATGAGCTAAGTGTAACATGTTATCAAAAGTAATTAAACCAACCATATTACGTTGGAGGATATCACGGGAGAAATTTATTCGGAATTGATTTGCTTGCCAAAACTATCGGAACAGTTACGATACATATGTACATATAATTACATATACCCTCCCTTACATGTCACCTTATTATATCGGAACAGTTACAAATCCTAGAAACCCTAAACACTGAGAAAAAGAGCGACTGCAAAGGGAAGGGAGTGAGATTTCGTTTGAGTTTCGGTTTCGATTCTCGTTCAAGAATTTAAGGTAAGCTTTCGTTTTTTTTTTTTTTTTTTTTCTTTTTTGGGTAACCATGCTTTCAGAACTTATGGTTTCCGAACTTATAATGTTTGTTTGAGTACTAGAAATCTGCATGGGTCTGATTGATTGAGTTTTTATGCACTTCTAATGATTTAGGACGATCAATTGGCTTACCATGTTTATATGAATTCTTGTGGTAACAATGAGTTTCAGGACGATAACGGTTAAAGATATATAGAAGTGAATGTATTTCTGTTAGAAATCAATTTGTATGTTTAATGACTTGAATGAAGTTGTAAATTTATGTGATATTATGTCTTCAAATTATCTAGGTGATCGACTGAAAACCCAATTGGACCGAACAATTAATATTAAAACAGAAGTACGTTTGCCTGGTTAATCTCTATTTGTCAAACGAGTAGTTATGATCAATAGGAGATATAAGGTGTGTTAATGGAGTTCACAAATATGTCCTATTTGGAGTAGATATGCAGCTTTGGTTTACTAGGCTTTAGATAATTATAACTATAAACTTTTAGATATCTTAATTAGTAAGTAAAGGAGAAGACTTTCAATAACTACCATCTGATTGGAATTTAGAGATTATGTTGGTGTTAATATATTAACTTTAAATATGCAATTACCAATATCTACTCCTAGCAAACTGAATAACCAAAATTTCTATATAGTATAAGCAGTACGTTTATAAATGCAAACACATTATTTTGAAGTTTGTTTATATGATGGTATGGTGTGAAGCTTAGAGAATGAGGTGACGATAATTTTATAATACAAAGTGTCATCATAACTTGTTTCCTATGCATGTTGCAATGGTTGTGAGTTTTGCGTAGGCCTCCGAAATCTTAGAGATGGCTCTGGATTTTCTTTGAATTAAGTGTTGAAAGTTTCTATATTCAAAAATAATTATTTAGAGCCAGAATGTGCTCTAGTTGCTAAGATGTTGCAACTAAATATATGACTGCTATTGCAAAATGAAAATATGAAGAATATATGGGCCTTAGTTAACAAGGCATAATGAAAATATTGGTGACTTATTGATGAAAGATCGTGACCGAGCTTGGTGTAAGGTAGCGCATGACCATTTTAGACGGTCTTATGCAACGTGATGTGTGGTTCACTACCACACTTGAGAGCCGTACGTGGCATAAAGGTCCACATACTAGTAGTACTGCTCAAAGTTAGAGGGAGGAGCCTAAGACCAGTTTTAGTAGGTTTTCCCCCATTGATTCTTCGTGCCATGAGTTGACCTCTCATGGTATACAAATAATCAATGGAGTGCATGGTAAAGATAATTGGTGATAAAGATTAAAAGATAAAAAGATTAAAGATTAACGAACAATGAGTAATATTCTTGTAGTTGGCCTTAAAGAATATCATATAGTGGCAATGTACATCATTTGTGTATGAATATAGATTATGAGTATGATATTTGCTTTAAATGATCTAGAGTTGTTTTGTTGTTATAATACCTTTGTGCTCGCCAAATGATAAAGCTTGACATCTGTTTTTCTTTTGGGCATGTATTCCGTATAGGATAATAAAGAAGGATGTCTTATTTACGAGAATGAGGACTTGGGTAGATTGCCGCTATGAATAAAGAGTTTGAGAAACTAGATTTAGATAGATAGTTATTTATTATATCGGTCAATTATTTTATGATAACGTAAAATGATTTTAACTCTAATCAAGATTTGTTATTGTTTTTATTTAAACAATATATTGTTGGGAGCGATTTTCATAACCCTAACTATTCTAAATCGTTTCTCACCAAATTCGTTCTTTAATCCATTGATTCTTGTACTGAATTGATTAATCTAGTGTTTAAGCTTTGCTCATCATTGGTTTCATCAAATCGTTGCATGTTTCATTAGGTTAATAACTGATTTGGTGAATCGTTTTTTAGGGTTTAAATCGCCACCTAGTATTGTTTATCGATCCTTTATTCTTTGATTCATATTTTCGGTTGCTGATTTATATATACTTGGATCGATCTTTATCCCTTATTCTCATTGACAACGATTTTGGTTTTACCTTAATCGTTTTTTAGGGTTATTGGGTGGCCGACTTTTTCATAGTCGGTTTGTGTGGGAATCTTAATTGCTATATCCATTGATCGCTGCTGGGGGTTTGAAGCTTCAAAGTTATTATCTAACCTGCTTAGGGTTTGGGTTCTAATCGTTAATGCTGTAACGAAACTCGGTTGGGTTTGGTTTCTTTTGTCATTGCAAGTAACCCTTTTTTGGGTTTATTTGGTTGGTATAAGTGCGCTTGGTCTTGCTGCTGTATGTTTCTTACTACGTGGGTTTTAGAGAGAGATGTTGATGTTGATTCAATCATTGGAAGTTAGGGTTTCTTAATAACTCTATTTACGTTTTGTAAAATCCATGGACGGGGTATCATGGTGAGTACGTTGCTGATTTACTTCATGGGTTTGGCAGATTATTGGTATTCTAATTTGTGCCATAGTGTTGCTGCTGGTGGCACTTGGAAGTTAGGGTTTGTCACCCTAGATTCGTTGTATGGTGACCTCACTCATGGTGTTCTATGATTCACTTTGCTGTTTTGAAGGGGGTGATCATGACATGCACTCTATTGATTCGTTGAATGGTTGTAAGGGTTCTACAATCCTACTTGCTTTGTTACACTTTCAAGATGTCTTATGCTGGAAGTAGGGTCGCTTATACCCTTGCATTGTAAGTTGAAGATCGCTTGGATGTTTATTCTTGGATCTTTCATGGAAGTTAAGAAGAACTACCAAAGTGAATTAGAAGGCTCAAGTGTTTCTTGAGTAGTTTTATCATGTATTATGTACTTGTCATTATTGGTACTTGTCATTATACTTCAATGTTTTTGGTGTAATATATTTTGCCAGGGTGAATTAACCCTTTTACCAAAAAAAAAATATATATATTGTTGGGACCTCCGCTGCTAAATAAAGTAAATTTTTGAAAAAAAAAATGCTATTTTTAAAATCAGGGTGTTTCAAGTATAAGATGTTGTTACGTCCATTAATCACAATGTGCATCTAATTAATTATGGTTAATTTATTGCCTAGGTAAATATTGTTAATATATAGTAATTTGTTTTCTGTTTGAAGGTTGAGCCAGCTAATCTCCAAACACTTTACACTCATATACTTGATATTTAAACCGCCTTGAACCTCAATACTTGTCTAGTTGTGCTCCATATTTGTATAACCCTTCTTTTGCTCGTCATTTTAGCCTTGTAAGCATCACTTTATTTGCCTGGGTTAGCATCACCAAACCTTATGATTTGTTAAGATAGCTGTTCTGTTTTGAATGAAAGTTTGATTTCAAATAAGCTACAGTTTCATACCTTCACACTGAAAAAATGCTCCAGTAAATTGTTGCATGTATGAGAAGTCTTGAGATAACATTGAAATTTGTGTGTTTATGTTACAGGGAGTGAAAAGCCTAAAAGATGAGTCCCAGATGTAAGAAAGTAGATAGGCTTAGCAGCTTGCCTGAAAAAGTTCATTCGGTAATACTTTCCCTTATGCCTACGAAATTTGCTGTGCGGACTAGCATTTTATCAAAAAGATGGAGATACACTTGGACTTTGATCCATAACCTTGACTTTGATGATATCCGATCAAACTCATATTCACATGTGGATCGGGTACTTATGCTTTGCAAAACAACTTGTGTTAAGATACTCCGATTGCACTTTTCCAAAACCAAGATCCATGTTCCAGATTCAACTGTCTCAAGGTGGATCAGTGAAGCAGTTAGGCTAAATGTTAGTGAGCTTGACATTAGCAATGTTGGGTTGCCTTTGAGCCTGTTCACTTGCAATACACTCTCAAAATTAAGTCTAAAGTTAATTGAACACTATAATAAATTTTCATTGGAGTGCCCACCTTCCATCTATCTTCCTAATCTGAAAACCCTTGACATCATTGCTAAGTCCGAACGTTTTGACTATGCTAACCCCATATCTTGTGACAATATATTCAAACTCATCCATGGTTGCCCATTACTTGAAGATTTATCTCTAAAAATACATTTGCCCTATAATACAGAAGACTTATATTTCAAGGCACCTACTTTAAAGCGATTGAGACTTGCGCTCTCATATGGTTCTTCAAGAGATATCCACAAAGTTGTTTTAAACGTCCCTAATCTTGAATACCTTCATATTGAAGAGGGCTTCGCAAAGTGCTCGCTTTTTGTAATGGAGGATTTGTCATCTCTTGTTAAGGCAAAAGTTTCATGTGGGGTATTTTATAATCATCTGTGGGTTGAGCTTGTAAAAGGATTAAGTAAAGTTAGAAACCTGACTTTAGATACCGCGGTAAGTTTCTTTTAGAAAAATTCA
>LBNU01000661.1:254306-286855 GCA_014162995.1 Artemisia annua | reverse complement strand
TAAGTCCAATTTGACTTTTTCAATCGAACTTTGACCTTAAATATTTTTCTTTGTATTATATATCACTTGATGAAAATGATACCAAATGAAAATACATTTCAAACACTATCCATTTATATACTTTGCATCAAGTATTATACAATACAATCAAAAATATTTAAGGTCAAAGTTCGATTCAAAAAGTCAAACTGGACTTATATTTTGGGCCGGAGGGAGTACTATTTTATGCTTTCTTACTTCTTGTATCTCTGTATAATGTTGGTTTTTTTCCTCTATCTCATTTGTGTTAAAACAGAAGCAAAATGAAGGTCAATGGAGGAAAGTGTCTTTTCCCACTTTAACATTTGCGAACATCTTAACGGTGAAATATACTGAAACCACCGGGCAGGGCAAGTTTGATAAAGAATTCCTGAAGTTCATATTAGAAAATGCAGTGGATTTAAAGAAGCTAATAGTCAGATACAATAGTGTTCGTGTCTCTTATAAAATGAGACAAGAGTTAGATGCAGAATTGTCCATGTTTCCAAGGGCTTCGAGGAATTGTCAAATTCAATTAGCTCCTTATAATTAGTCACCATATGAACCAGATAATGATGGATATTCTCATGAACAGACTGGCAGCCGTAAATGTCATGGAATTTACTTCTTTTTATTTTGTCGTATACTTGGAGGTTGTTTGAAGTTTGATGCAAACTGTGTTGCGACGTGAATGTAAAACAAATCAATCCAAACACAAACATTTATGTGTTCTTTAGTTTACTTGGTTTGATTATTTTGCTTTGAGTTTTTATTCAGTGTATCACGTCCTTTCTACCCATTCTGTGTAGAATTCAAAATAAGATTCTTAACGTCCCAAGGTTTAAATGCTAATCTTCAGTTACAGTATACAAATTCCCATGAAAATTGTAACACTTTAGTTACTTTTTGCAAATTTTATTCGGATGCATTACAACTTACAAGAGACATTATTGTCTTTAATACAGTAAATACAATACGAATGTGTTTGTTCTGGCATTTATAAAAGTGAAAAATAGCCATCACCAAATCCCCTTGTGTATGTTCGTCCGGTGAGCAGGTTAACCAAACCAAACTCAATAACCACCCACCACGCGTGGTGGTTGAGTGAACGTGTAAAGGACCACGCACGGTGGTGCCCTTCAACGCGTGGAAAACTCACTATTACAATCGGCCTAAGGGTTGACAATCTCATGAAACAAAAATCATTGAACTTTTAACTTTTAATAACTTTATTAATTTATTTGGGTGAAGATGTTCTTTCTTTTAGTTAATTTTTCTTGATTTATATATGTTTTCATCTTATGGTTTTTGGTCAAATATGTTGGTACAAACTATTTTATGCTATATCCACAAAAGGTGTGAATTGAAAGAAACAGCCTGACGTTGGGTGCCTTTTGACAACAGTCATTGTCCACCCCATAAGAAATAGCTCAGGCAACTCTCCTGGCCCAGTGGGGCACCAACTGGAGTACAGGAGCTGAGACTCGAACCTTTGACCTTTTATTCACAAAATCTCTCCCATTGGCCCATGGGTTTTTCGGAGGTGGGTACCAACCAAGTCAAAGCCCTTTTGGTACTATTTTATGCTAGATATATAGGTCACTTGATTTTGATTTTGTTTCATAAAATCATCTTCAAGTGGTAAATGGTTGTCCAAATATTTTAGATGAAACGATCATGAAAATTCTGGTAAAACCATGTACATTATACTGTAGCAAAAAAGACTTGACTTTTCTCGTAAAACTTAAACAGACTCCACATTTTAAAGGCCAAATAGCCACGTTTAAAAATGTGTAAAATTATTGAGTCGACACTTTCTCATGTGTGGTAATAATGGGTGTGGTAATTGGCAAATTTTTCTACACATATAAGTGTGGAGATATTATCCAAATTTCTATGGTTAAAAGTGTGAAAATATTTTTTTGAATGACCACACCTAAAAATGTGGCAAAATTGCAAAAAATGTTTTTAATAAAAAGTGTGGAAACATTTGCTGCACATATAAGTGTAGCTTTTGTTATAATTGTACACACTTATATATGTGGATGATTTTTTAAAATATATGTGACACTTATAAATGTAGCAAAATTATTATCCATAAAAAAAATTCACAATTGACCATAACATGACAAAATAAGTGTGAAGAATAGCACTATGTTTTGTAATGAGATAGTTCTCTTCGTTTACCCGGTTAAATGAAGGAAGAAAACAACAAAATGGAAAATAAACAATAGTATCCCAGTGACCATGCAAGAAAAAAAAAAATGATACGGGTTGGGCCTTGCCCAAAAAATTAAGGTAACTTTGGATTTTAATTCTTAGGTTTATTCTTAGGTTTATTGACCAATTTCGGTTGTCTAAAATCGTTTCATCGTCTTCAATTAGAATCGATCTGGTAAGCTTATGAAGTTATGAGATTATGTATGATTACTATAAAAAAAAAAAGTTCTAAACTATTTATTTTCTTAAACTACTACTCCCTCCGGCCCAAAATATAAGTACAGTTTGACTTTTTGAATCGAACTTTGACCTTAAATATTTTTGATTGTATTGTATAATACTTGATGCAAAGTATATAAATGGATAGTGTTTGAAATGTATTTTCATTTGGTATCATTTTCATCAAGTGATATATAATACAAATAAAAATATTTAAGGTCAAAGTTCGATTGAAAAAGTCAAATTGGACTTACATTTTGGGACGGAGGTAGTAGTATTTATTTTCCGTTTGAAGGTTTTGAGCCACATCGGAGCTAATCTCCACATTCATATACTTGATATCCTGCATTCCTGACAAAATATAGTCTTAAACCGCTGTGCCTTTTAGTTACTGGCTTGAATCACCAAAACTTATGATTTGTTAAAATAGCTCTTTTTCGAATGAAAGTACTTTGATTTCAAATAAGCTATACTTTTCGTACTGAAAAAGTATCTCTAATCCGAACTTTGTTTCAAATAAAGCAGTTTAAAAAGTCTAGAGATAATAATGAAATTTGTGTGTTTATGTTTCAGGGAGTGAAAGTCTAAAAGATGACCGAGAAAGTAGATACGCTTAGCAGCTTGCCTGAAGATGTTCTTTCTGTAATACTCTCCCTCATGCCAACGAAATTCGCTGTGCGAACTAGCATTTTATCCAAAAGGTGGAGATACACTTGGACTTTGATCCATAACCTTGACTTTGATGATAATCAATTAGACTCATATTCACATGTGGATCGGGTACTTATGCTTTGTAAAACAACCCGTATTAAGATATTCCGGTTGCACTTTTCCCATATCAGGGACGTGTCAAAGTCAAGTGTCTCAAAGTGGATTAGTGAAGCAGTTAGGTTAAATGTTTGTGAGCTTGACATAAAAGTTGTTAGAAATCTCGGGTTGTCTTTGAGCCTGTTCACCTGCAATACATCCTCGAAATTAAGATTAGGTTTAACTAAACACCATGCGTTTTCTTGGAACTACTCCCCACGTTTCATCTATCTTCCTAATTTGAAAACCCTTGACATCATTATTAACTCCACACCTTGTGAAAATGCATTCAGACTCATCCATGGTTGCCCATTACTCGAAGATTTATCTCTAGATATAAGTGTACCCGATAATTCAGAAGACTACTATTTCAAGTCACCTACTTTAAAACGATTGAGACTTAAACTCTCTTATTATTCTACAGAATGCATCCACAAAGTTGTTTTAAACGTCCCTAGTCTTGAATACCTCTGTGTTGTAATGAGCTTGTGGCGCTTTTTATAATAGAGGATTTGTCATCTCTTGTTAAGGCAAAAGTTGCATGTTGGGTATTTTATGATCATCTCTTGTGGCGCTTTTTTCGTAACGCTTTTTTATTTTATGATCACAAGTAACCCCCTCATCACCAAACAACTAACCTCAACTTCTTTATTTGAGCCCTACCACTTACAACTTTATTTTTTTATTCATTTCATTAAATAAAATAAATTTATTTAACTAATTATAAAAAATAATACAACAAACTAATTTTAATTCATCCAAATAAAAAACATATGATACGAAAAAAAAAAGAACATACGATACTTAAAAGAAAATACGATACGAACTAAAACACATCAACTTATAACGAACCTAATTATTCCTATTCCGTTGAATTTCTTCCCATTGTTGTTGTTGCCAAACATGCTCAATGAGACATCGTTGAAGCCTTGCGTGTGTACGTTTATCGTGTAATTCTTTGGTTTTTCTTCTTTGCGTTGCGCAACGTTCAACCCATGTCTGTTGCATATTTGGCGTCGGAGGAATATACATTTCGGCAGCTTCAGATATCGCAAATTTTTGATCTTTCAAAATCATGTTATGCATTATAATGCACGAGTACATGATTCGCCGTAACTTGCCCACAGTAAATTGGCGCGCCGGTTGGGCAATAATATGCCAACGTCCTTGGAGGACACCAAAAGCTCTTTCGATATCTTTTCGAGCACTTTCTTGTTTCGCTTTCCATGCGGCGTTTCATGGTTTGCTTGCAACAGTAAAGGATTTGACAAACGATGCCCACTCTGGGTAAATTCCATCAGCTAGATAATAACCATGTTTAAATTTTTTTCCCCATACTTCAAACGGAACTTGAGGGCCAATATCATCAATCAAGTCTTCGAATAACGGAGAATTATACAAAACGGTAAGATCGTTATTCGCACCTGCCACACCAAAAAATGCATGCCAAATCCACAAATCATACGACGCAACAGCTTCAAGCATTATAGTTGGATACTTTTTATCACCTCTGTGAAATTGCCCTTGCCATTCTTTCGGACAATTCTTCCATTCCCAGTGCATACAATCGATGCTTCCCAACATTCCCGGTATCTTATGAACCATGCTATGTGCGTGGTATAAGTTGTGAACGTCATCCTCGGTTGGTTTTCTTAAAAACTCCCTCCCAAACAACTGGATTATGCACATAGTAAAAAAATCTAGACAATCGCGTGCACAGTGTTCACCTATTTCTAAATACTCATCTAATGCATCAGGTGCTATCCCGTAAGCCAATTGGCATAGGGCACACATGCATTTTATAATCACACTAAAACTCATTACACCCGCAGCATTGGGTCGGACTCTAAAGAAATCAAAATGCGCAGGAAGATGATGATGAGTTTCAATATATGTTTCAATACCTTGGACTATTTCTAAAAATAGTTTACGGCTCATACGGTAACGACGTCGAAAATTTTCTTCCGGATATTTTGGTTCATCACCAAAATAGTCGGCCTTTAGATGTGTTTCAGCAGATTCACGCTCACGGCGGATGTATCTACGGCGTTGTGAAGGACCGGCGTCTTGGGTTTGCAACAATTTCTTGGAGAATCATCTCTAGCTCCGTTATCTCTTCAAAGTCGCTAACACTTGAATAAGATGATTCGCTCATGTTTCTTGCTTTTAAAATATGTGTAAGTGTTTGAAATTGTGTAATAAGTTTGATGGAAATGTGTAAAATAGGTGTGTTATTTATAGTGTAAAATAAGTTAGGTTAAAAAAAAAAAAAGTGTAACGTTATAATTTTAAAACGTTATATAACGTTTAAATAATACAAAAGCTGCAACAAGGTACAAGTTCTTCCCTCGCCGTGCAGATGGAGAGGTGCCAAACGGCGAGCAACGGCGAGGGTCAGCTAGTGTAGCAACGAGCAACGGCGAGCAAGAAAACATGTCACATAGAAACAGCGAGTATGCTACGAGTAACTGCACCTTCCCCTCTTATTGTCTTGAATTATAACATACAGTATGAAAGTGTTTTTCTTGCATTTATAAAACAAATAACTTCTTGGCTTTAGTAACTACTATTTTATTCTCTTGGGTGACAATATATGTCCCTCATGATCTATATATATTTTCATCTTATGTTCTTTGTTCAAGACTCTCAAAAAGATATTGTTGTAAAAACTATGTTATGCTAGATAGGCCATCAGGCATGATGATAAATCTATCCATTTGAAATGTCATTTTTTGGTTGAAACATTGTTTAGTGAACATCTTGAAATAGTCGATAAAAAAATTCAAAAACTTTCATCAGAATACTGGTTAAACCTCGTACATAATAGTAAAAAAGGTTCCGACTTCTCTCAGATAACGTGAACATGTATCCTTGTTCATTTACTCGTTTAGAGTAACGAACAAGGATCAAACAAAAATAAAAAAATAAATAAAAAATTACAATACTATATAAACTTGAGGTACTCAATTGAAAACAGCATATATCACTGAGGACAAAAAATGCAAACCTTATCAGACACTCACTCGCTCACTCAGACAGTAAAGTACAACCTTCACCGGTTGTTCCGGTTAATGTTCATGTTCCAAACAAAATCTCTCTAAAACGGTGTCGTAGTTACACTCCACTCAACATCACCTTAAAAAACAAGAGATCTGTTACATATGTTGGATACCATGAAGCATCAGTGAACAAGAACAGGTGTTTTCATGGGGTTTTATAAAATTTGTTGGTTTATTGTATTGGTTTTTGTTTTAGTAAAAAACCCTTCAGTGGTTAGTGCTGGTGACATTGTTCATGATGATAAATTTGCTCCCAAGAAGCCTGGTTGTGAAAATGACTTTGTGCTGGTATTTATAAAAACACCCTTTTTGAATCTGAGCTAAATTGTGTTTTTTTTCTACATTTTTGTGTGATTTGATGGTATGATATGTCAAAATGTTATCTTTTATATGTTTGTATATGTGATAAAGGTTTCTTTGATCTGAGATTTTAGTTTGATTCCATGATGAAGTTACTGATTTTAAGTAAATTTTAGCTTTAATGTATGTTAAATTATGGATTACTTGGGTGTTTCGCGTTTTCAAAGTGGTTTTGCTATATGAAATGGTCAAAGTCTAGCGTGAAATGGTATAGGTTCTCAAGTCACAAAGGGATCAAACACAAACAGAAACAGGACAAGACTTAAATAATGAACAAACAGATACTCGATATTATGGGAATACGCTCTCCACTTTTATTCAGAAAATATAAGCTCAAAAACTGAATATTGATTACACACCCAAACCTAGCTCGTTTGGATTGTTTATATAGGGAATAGTCCTTATCTTAAAGCTAAAAATAAGGAATCCTAATTATACTAGAACTTGACTTGTAGTTATCCATAAGCTCGGATCTACTTGGACTGCACATATGCTCGTGCCTTATGAACTACTCATTAGCTCGAGTAGACATTAGACCAACAGGTTCGGCTGTTTGAGGCTGTGATTGAAAATGATTACTTAGTGATATAATGTGAAATGACCAATAAATAGTTAGATCATAAGAATCATTCTGACTACACCCAAACTGTGGAAAGTTGTTACATGTGACATCAAAATGCAGTAAAAATCACTTCCAAAATGCCTAATGCAAAGAAGTGAGATAATAGCTTTGATTGTATGTTTATGTAAAAACAATTTGAAGTAAGTAGTTAGTTCATATTGTGTATCATCTTTGGATATTTGAAGTGACTTATAGCTTGACTTTGTGTCAGATGTATGTACAGATTTAGAGTATGTTATAGATGTATGTCATTTTTTTTAGAACGACAGTTTTAACTATCTCACAATGTTTACACCATAAATCTATCTCGTATGTCCTAAGCTGGAGTTGAACCCACAACCATTTGGTTGGGGAGCTTCTCACACAACATGGGATACCATTGGGACACAAGCCCTTAGCCCTTTGGTATAGATGTATGTCATTGTGAGAGATTTGAATAGCAAGATTGCAATATATAGAGTATAGACACTTAAAAGTGTGGTTGTAGGCTTATAGCTTGATCGTATGTTACATTTAGATATTCTAAGTGAATTTAGTTGAAACAATGTGCTTCATCTTATATTTATTTGAAGTGGTTTATTTATAGATATCATATTGCTTGAAAAGCTAGTTCTCTATTTGACCTACTTTCTACTCTTTAATTTTTTTTTATCTTTCTTTCGCTTTCGTTGGTGGTTTTGTATGTCAAGTTTTGATCGCCATTGTATGATGATTGTTGTTTTTGCTAGGTAAAAGTTCAAACATGGGTTAATGGTGTGGAAGGCCCTGAGTTTGTCGGTGTTGGTGCTAGATTTGGTACTACCATCGTATCAAAGGAGAAAAATGCAAACCAAACTCGTCTTACTCAATCAGACCCTCGTGATTGTTGCAGTCCACCAAGAAAAAAGGTTGAACTTCATTTCTTTTATAAATAGTTTATTAGTCGTTACTCGTGCTGATCTACAGTAGTGACTAACTTAGTTATATACATCTTATGGTAGCTCACTGGTGATGTGATCATGGTGACCCGAGGTCGCTGCAAATTCACAACAAAGGCAAACATTGCACAAGCTGCTGGTGCTTCAGCGGTCCTTATTATAAACAACCAAAGAGGTGACAATAAATACACCTTATCATATTGACTCGTTTCCATACAGTTTCTTTATTCGACTTTATTAGATGGTATTTTCAGCATATCAAGAGTGGCCAAACATTTTACTTTTAACTAGGGCTGTACAAATTCGAACTTTTCGAGCCGAGCTCGAGCCTTATTCGAATATTACTCAAGCTTGGATGATTAAAGCTCGTTTAGCTATCAAGCAGAGCTCGAGCCTACCTTGTGGTTTTCGAGCCGAGCTCAAGCCCTGTCAAGCTCAAGCTCAGCTTGGCTTGATTACAGCCCTACTTTTAACCATGTAGGTAAGGCTGTCAAAAATACCCGTACCCGCGTAACCCGACCCAACCCGAACCCAAATAAGCTTATTAAGGTCGGTTATGCGGGTTGGAAAACCTTATTTGGGTTAACCCGATTAACCCGAACTCTTATTAGGGTGGGGTTTAGGGTGAGAGTTTTGAACTTATTCGGGTTTTGGGTTAACCCAGATAACCCGCATAAGAGATTTTTAAACTTTTTTTTCATATATTCCTTTGGTTTTTTTTTAAGAATTTACCCACTTTTCTTATTTTTATGTTAAATTTGGCTAATTCTGATTTCCAGAAACCCGAATCACCCGTACCTTCTTAGTGTCAGGTACGGGTAAGGTTTTTTTTCCCCAAAGCCTGATTAACCCGACCCGAATAAGGCTTATTCGGGTCGGGCTTACCCGAATAACAGCCCTATATGTGTGGCAACTCAATAAGAATTGCTGATAAGTTAAAATCAAACATTTATTGTTTTACTTTGTAATTCCTCAGAACTCTACAAGATGGTTTGTGAGCCTGATGAAACCGATCTAGACATACACATACCCACCGTCATGCTACCACAAGATGCTGGTCTCGAGTTAGAGAGAATGCTGTCAAATCGTTCATCTAGTAAGTCACCAAGTCCTTTTCAGCGTCAGTCATAAACCCAAAATATATTTTTCTTCTAAATTTGCCATGTCATTATAAAATGTAATCTTCCAATAAAAAAAATTAGCTTTAAGAATAAATTAATCATGTGATTTGATCAGAATTTTGAACTGTCCGTAAAAAGAAGTAATTGCTATGCCCATCCATGTGGTTGCTACTTTGTAGCAGTTGCGTCCCTAAGCAGTTAGATTTAACAGCCATCTGTTGAATTCCAGTAAATAACTATATATTACTATTATTCATTGAAAGGGTACTATGGTTATTTACGTAATTTACCAAGTGGGCCGTTGGACCTAGAGGCTCATGTATACAAGTGCTACAAAGTAGCACTGAGGGATGGGACAGTGTAATTATTTTTTTGGAGACAGTTTTAAATTCAAGCAAACCACATGGACGATCCTTGTAATCTACTTTAGTTTATATTATCACGCTACTCTTTTCTAAAGTTATTGAACCACACTCTAGTCTCCGTGCAGTTATACTCACCACGAAGACCAGTGGTAGACATAGCCGAAGTATTTTTATGGTTGATGGCAGTTGGTACCATCTTATGTGCCTCTTATTGGTCTGCATGGAGTGCCAACGAAGCAGCTATAGAACATGATAAATTACTTGAGGTCCTAATAATGTTATTCTTCCCTTCTGAAACTTGTTTGTCCTACTTGGTGTTGACGTGGTGTGCCTTGACGTATGAGGTTTCTGGCTCTTGTAGGATTTTTCAGAGGAGCTTTCAAACACAAAAGTTGTTGGAACAAGCGGGATTGTGGAAGTCAATACAAAGTCAGCAATCTTGTTTGTCATCGTTGCTTCTTGCTTCTTGGTTCTCCTTTACAAGTTAATGTCCGCATGGTTCATCGAACTTTTGGTGGTCATTTTCTGCATAGGAGGCGTAGAGGTATTGGTCTCCCTTTGTAATCCGTAACTTAATTTCTTAATTAAATCACAAAACAAAATGAAGATAAATAAATTATCAGTTCTATTGCATAAAATCTAATCAAAGACTGGTTTGTTACATCACATGCAGGGATTGCAAACTTGTATCTGTGCTTTGCTGTCAAGGTGCAATGTTTTTCTTATTATACTGTTTTTAATCATACTATAATGAGATTTACATCGGCTAATTTAGCTTTTGGGTCCTGTGACGATTAAAAAGTGTATTTTACCAAATTTTTGTAGGTGGTTCAAACATGCTGCACAATCTTACATCAAAGTACCGTTCTATGGAGCTATCTCATATCTTACCATTGCTGTTATGCCATTCTGCATAGTCTTTGCCGTTCTTTGGGCAGTGTATCGTGAAACAAAGTTTGCTTGGATCGGTCAAGATATACTTGTAAGTTAACTTGATACATTAACATCGTATAGTATCCTATAAAGCTGAAGTAATGATCTTTTTTATCCTTTATTTCCTCAGGGAATTGCGCTGATAATTACCGTACTTCAGATTGTGCATGTACCTAATCTCAAGGTAAAATCATCTTTATTAAGGGTTACTTTAGATATTTCACGGATAGCAAAACACTTAGAAACTGTTTTTGTGTTTTGTGGCTCAGGTCGGGACGGTTCTGCTAGGTTGTGCTTTCTTGTATGACATATTTTGGGTATTCCTTTCTAAGAAATTGTTCCACGAAAGTGTGATGATTGTGGTATGTCAACTTTGTTCCTAATTTGTCACTAGTCAACCACTTCTAGTTTTGGTGCTAAACTTATAGCTTGTTCGATAATTGTTTTCATTCTTTATAGGTGGCTCGTGGTGATAAAAGTGGGGAGGATGGTATCCCAATGCTACTGAAAATACCTCGCATGTTTGACCCGTGGGGTGGATTTAGCATCATCGGCTTTGGTGACATTCTCTTACCTGGTTTACTAATCGCATTTTCCCTCAGGTTTGTGTTTAAATCCTAATTTGGTTCATTAAAAGAGTTGCATCTTTATTTTCTAATGTTTATTACTTTATTATCATCAATTTAAATAAAAAGACTCGTTGCGGCCTGGTGGGTCAACCAAATATGACATGATCCATCATCTGACCCGCCCTAAAGATTTCCCTGTTTTGAACCGAACCCATGTTGACCCTTTATCTGACCTGTCCATTTTGCCAGCTATGAATTTAAAGATTGGATTTTTATGTTTTTCTATTGAGATTACACTCCTGTTGAGTGCTTAGTTTTGTTCTAAATACATGATTCAGATATGATTGGTTGGCGAAAAAGCACATTCGAGCTGGATATTTCTTGTGGGCAATGTTTGCTTACGGATTTGGTAAGATAGATTAATAACAAAAAAGTAAATCAATATTGCTTTTTATGGATTTTTCAGTTGTCTAACGTTTTATAAAATCTTTATGAAATTATCTTAGGTCTTCTTGTAACTTATATAGCGTTAAATTTGATGGATGGTCACGGTCAACCAGCATTGCTATACATCGTTCCCTTTACTCTAGGTAACGTCATAGATTATTATTTTTCTTGATCTTAATCGATCTTATGATGTGCGCATAATGCATAACGAGTTGGACACATGATGCAGGAACCTTTTTGTCATTAGGAAAGAAGAGAGGGGACCTCAAGATTCTATGGTCGAGTGGTGAACCCGAAAGGGAATGTCCACATATTAGGCTCGGGCAAAGTCACGTGCCGAATGAGTAGAAATGAGTTATATATGTTGTGTAATTACAGTTTACTGGTGTCGAGTGTTAATCTATGCTGTAAAAAAGCCAATGGTAAAGATCATGGCTTGTATTAGTTAGTAAAAGTTGTGGCTGTTGTTCATTTAGCCCAACTTTAATGATCTAAGAAATCTTGTGTATATGATATCCAGTGATATATGTTTGCCTTCCCACGTGGAATCGACTCATTGAGTCAACTCGGCTTGCGATTCTGTAAAGGAAATTTTTCATGATTTGTTTGTCAACTCACCGAGATGTTGAGTTGACGGTGATTTAGGGTTCTGTTATAATATATGTGATCTATTAACCGAGTTTACTCGGATTGCAGGCTCCATTGCGACACATATGCTCACTTCTTACAAAGTTAACTAGACTGTCATCGATTTTTGTCAGAAAAAGTTTTGATGATGCGTTTGGTTGGGGTATATTGGGGATATATTGTGTTTAATATGTCAGATGAAAGAATTTAAAATCGGCAAAATTAGGAGAATTAGAATGCCTCCAAGAATTTCAATTTATTTGGAAACATTATTTTATAAAAGAGCAAATTTGACCAAAACACTTTTTTTCTTGTTTTTTGTTTTTATTTTCGAATCAAAGTAAATATGTCACTTGCTAAAAAAATTGCTAAGAACATATTTCAAAATGCTATTAATTTTTGTCAACTATACATATGAAAGTTAGTTTTAATTCTAAATTCAAAACCCTCAAGAATTAAAATTTACTAAAATTTTAAATTCACGAACCAAATATCATCATCTTAAAATGAATAGTTTACATTATCAAAACAGAATCTGACAATTAACTCATGAAATTTTAAAATAACAAAATCAAAATTT
The DNA here is from genome assembly GCA_014162995.1 of Artemisia annua. Lineage (NCBI taxonomy): Eukaryota > Viridiplantae > Streptophyta > Magnoliopsida > Asterales > Asteraceae > Artemisia > Artemisia annua. The sequence goes on along the minus strand of LBNU01000661.1, from coordinate 273,991 downwards.
ATATTTTGTTAGTATTATTTATTCTTCCTAAGCTTCCATCATTATCTTTAAGTCCATATAATATTTGTGTTGATAATTTAGTAAAATACTAAAATATACTTCAATTATCGTGCAATTACGTATTTAACATTTAAGTCAACAATCTACAACCTATTGACATCTGTTATATGTACTAGAAAAAAAAGGGTACATAATATGAATAAAAAAAAAAAAGGTTATATAGTATAGGTTAACGTTACATGACCACAATTTAAAATTTGAAATGCTATCAACCACGTATTTGAAATTATATGTTTCTTCATAATTGGGAATTTTGTTCTTTAAAAGCAAAAATTAATTAAGTTGAAATGACAACATAGCATAAAAAAAGTATATCACCCCACATGTTTTACGTCACATTATATGAATTTTTTTTGTATAGTGAAAGTGACTTAAATAGTTAAATTTATAAATGTAGCTAGCGTATGTCTGCTACGTTTATTTCATTATTTGTCAAATCACTCAAACCGACCATGGGCTTTTAAATACTTCATATTTTGGTCTCTTAGGTAGAATAATCAGCTTTTATATATAAACAAATTTTATTGAGAAACATGATTAGAATAATCTAACCAACTGGGCTAGCTTAGTTGGCCATCAAAATTTTTTAGAGGCTTGGGGAGAGGAGATTTGGCTAGGGGAGGTCTCAAGTTCGAGTCCCGCCCGAGACTTTTACCCATTCAGGCGGAATAGGAGGAAGTACAGGCGGAGTTCAGGATTAGCATACTGCCTAATTGGATGTCACTGCTACCTGAACCATTAACAACTAACAAGTCGTTCAAAAAAAATGATTAGAATAATCTAGAATTAAAATGATAAGATCGGTAGTCTTTGGTATAATTCGATTTATTTGTCGCAATTGTGAACTCAAGCGCGACCTGCAGACATGAATGCAACTCCAAAAACTCAAATCTTTTTTTTTNGAATTTATTGATCAAGTTGTACATAATCAATTTTGTGCAATAAAAGATCTGACTTTCCGGTTTACTTAATAAGATTTGTTTTATTTTGGCAGCGATATTATTTTAGAAGACAAGACAAGTTTTCACTATAAATAAAGCCACGACCTCATTCGGTTTAAACATACAAAAACGTCACTCCAAATAGACGATTTCCAGCAAATTCTGCTCAAGAACACACCATCGTTTACGTGATCGTTCAGCCAAGTTTGTCACGTTCGGCAGTATATCTGCTTTGATCGTTGTACCCTGGAAACAGACGACGAATTTGTTTTAACATAATCATGTTAAACAAGAGCTACGACCTTTTACTGCTTTATTTTATTTATCGTTTAATAAGAGTCCGTCTTCTGTTCATCTCGTTTACGTGATCGTTCAGCATGTTAATTTTATTAATGTTTATTGTAATATAATTTTATTAATACAAATGTAACCGTTACCCTACACTCATTAGTTGCTCTTTGATGCTTTCATGTTCTCTTTTAGCATGATCAAGTATAAGCTTTTATGTAGAACTAAACCAACAAATTTATTTAAAAATGTAATCCTATTTGAGCAACGTTAAAATTTGACATATCTTTATGTTCGAAAGGATGATGAGGGTGACTGGGCAAAAGAGTGCATGTGATGAAGTAGGCCAATACCAGATGGACATCCCTTTGATATGAGTTGTCTAGCATTATAACAAATGTTTGTATAAATCCACATATCTGTGATAAAGTTTATATAAAAAATGCTTTAATTTGTCACAACATAAATAAATGCTGATGATAGAAGAATTATGACAAGAAATGGCATTTTTAAGGGAAAAGACCCATTTCTCAACACCCTGATCTTGGGTGTTTTTTGCACCAGTCATTATCTATCCTACAATGGATAGCTCCAGCAACTCTCATAGCCCAGTGGGGCACCAACTGAGTAAGCACGAACCAAGACTCAAACCCCATAACCTTTTATCCAAAAAATCTCTTCAATGAACACATGAATTTTTCGCAGATGGGTACCAACTTAGCCAAAGCCCTTTGGTCCCATTTCTATAATTTAATTAGCAAAAAATTTCATCGACACTTCAAAGAGACTACAAGTTCAAAAAATATATAGGAAAAACAAAGGCGGACTTTAGACTTAGAGTCATCAGGTTCATTTCAAAAAACAATCAGGTTCATTTCTGAACCAAAAAATATACTACCTCCGTCCCAATTTATTTGTCCAGTTTTGACTTTTTGAGTCTTTCTTTGTCAACTTTGACCGTAAATATTCTTATTTGTGTTATATAATACTTGATGAAAATTATACAAATTAAAAATACATGTAAAACTCAATTTATTTATATATTTTGTATCAAATATTAAATAACACAAACATACATATTTAAGGTAAAAGTTGACAAAGTAAGACTTTGAAAATTAAAAGTGGACAAATAAATTGGGACGGAGGAAGTAGATGATTTATAAAGTTGTCAGGTTTATTTTGGAAAAAGGAAGAGATTCATCGGGATCCCGTAAACCTTCGGAAACCCCTCTCAATCCGCCTCTGAGAAAAAAACTAACCTCAAATTGTTTTTTATTTCTTTACGAATAACGAATGTCGATACATACTGTTACTTTGGTCTACTTTGTACTTGTTTTCGTTTTGTTACTTTCATTTGTAACGATGCATTATGATTGATTTAATGTTGGGCCCTCTATACCAAAGTTTGGAACAATAAAATTACAAAATATACTTTTGTCCCGAAAACATCATAGTGTCATAGAAAATAATTTCAAATAAATGGTACATTGTTGATTATTCTCATTTTGACCTTGAAAACATGCAAAATATGCTTATCAAACAAATTCACTTGTACACTATGGATGTATTGGTTTAGGATTATGGATTATAAATAGTCTCATAAGATTATACTCCATAATTTTTGTGTATTTCTAGTTTATGGACTTATTTGTTACATTTAAAACGTATCAAATTTATGAATTACCAATTATGTGCAACTTACAATTGAGATGAGTATTCTTTCTTTCTTTTTCTTTTCATTTTTTTTTAATTAGATTTTCGACATTTTAACCGACTAATCTACGAAATTTGAGCTCATCGTCACACATACTCAAATCGGGTAAAGTCTTCCCTTCAACCTTGCTGAAAAAGGGAATGCGTTACCCAGTTTGAGTTGCTTTTCAGATAACTAAAACAACTAAAAAAAATACTCATCTAAATTGTAAGTTCATAAATTGCTTTTTCAGATAATTCTAATTTTTGATTTTTTAACTGAGTAATTCACATGATTTGTTATGTTGGATTTTATCAGCCTTTTTTGTAACAATCTGATGATATAAAAATCTTTGTTTTTGTAATATATAGTACAAATACAAAAAAGTTAAATAATTTAATGATGAAAAAGTTGAAAGTAAATGGAAGTCGCTTTCGACAACGGTCGGATAAAAAATGAAAAAAACCGGCCACTTCTCTCCAGCCACTCATTCTTTTCCCGTTGTGGGCCCCACTACTTAAAATAACAACCTACACCATGTCATCATCCATTTTTAAACTATACTAATTCAAAGGCAATTAAGTACATCAACAAAATAATTCAACTATATGTTAATGCTTATTATTTAGGTCGAGTCTAATGGTCATCTCACAACTAAATCCACTTTGACATTAGAATAGTTTTCTAAGGGTGCGTTTGGTTCGCAAGTGGAAATGGAATTGAATTTGGATTTGGGAAAGGTTTGAAAGATGTGGGAAAGATTTGAGAAAAAAGTAGGAAAGAGAAAATATATTATTATATATAATTTGTGGTTGAAAAAATCATAAAATAAGAAAAAGAATAAACAATGTGTGGTTGAAAAATTTTTATCAAATAAAAAAAAATTTTGATTGGATGGACACCCACCAAATTTGGGTAGAATGAAATCTCATTCCTTGATTCCCAAAGTGGTGGGCCCAAAACCAACCAAACAAGGTTTTTGTTTCTTCTTTTTGTGATACCCAGCCAAAAGAGTGAACCAAACGCACCCTAACACACAATTTTATCATAAACTTTAAAAGCATAGTGGCCATCTCATAACCAAACACATAAAATATTTGCTTTATACAAACATATCTCACACTAAAATTAAAAAAAAAAAAAAAAAAAAAAAAAAAAAAAAAAACCGGGTTCAATGCAGTGAGATTCAAGCTCGATTTGAGGTTTCATCGCGGTTTGTTGAACACGGCCTTATCAGGCCGTCTATGTATGTCTTCCTACACACGCGAGTAGACGCATCTCTAACACCGTGGGAGAGCATGCTCTACAGCTGGTACATGAGTCTAGGGCTGAGGCATCNAGCTAACTATATAACATTGAAAATATACATATTATATACTAAAGTTGTTCCGTCACAATAAAAATATTCAAATCATCAAATATAACAAATTAACTACGACTATTTATTCGACATTTATATGTTATGACTACTTTCATTATATGTAATGCATAGACGTTAGTAAATGTTCGCATTAGATAATAAAACTTTGTTACACTATAAATTGGTGTAATGTTATGAAAAATTAGTTAAAACCTATAAGTGTATTATACGTGGTTTGGTTTGGGGAACCGCAAATAACTAAAAATGAAAACCGAAATCGAACAACGATAAGCGATTTTTCCAGATTTTTGGATTTTCTCGGTTCAGTTTCTTTCGGTTAATCAGTTTTTGTTTTTTTGTTTTTTTTTTTTTTTTTTTTTTTTTTTTTTTTTTTTTTTCCGGGTTCAAATGAGTGAGATTCAGCTCGATTTGATGGTTTCATCGCGGTTTTTTTGAACACGCCTTATCAGGCCGTTATGTACTGCTTCCTACACCGCGAGACGCATCTCTAAACTGGACTGCTCATGGTACATGAGTCTAGGGCTGAGCTTATGGACCAAATCGCCGGATCGACAAAATTAGACCAAATCCTGACAAAAAACAAGCGACCGACAGCTCTTCGACTTCGGTCTCGGATTTCATGTTTTTCCTATTTTGGTTTTGGGTCGAATCGGTTCGGTTCGACCAAAACTGACAAAACCACCTAAACTGAACCAAACCGACCATATTCGGTCGGTATCCTCGGTTCATGTTTTCACGAATAGGTTCTTTCGGGGTTGAACGGTTTTGTCGCTTTGGTTCGTTTTGGACTTTGCTCAATTCCACATGAGTTCATGACACCCGGCTATCTTCGCTGTGTTCGGTGGTGCAGACCGCCTAAACGAAAACAAAAAAAAAAAAAAAAAAAAAAAAAAAAAAAAAAAAAAAAACAAAACAAAACAAAAACTGATAACCGAAGAAACTGAAACCGAGAAAATCCAAATCTGGAAAAAATCGCTTATCGTGGTTCGATTTCGGTTTTCATTTTTAGTTATTTGCGGTTCCCCAAACCAAACCACGTATAATACACTTATAGGTTTTAACTAATTTTTCATAACATTACACCAATTTATAGTGTAACAAAGTTTTATTATCTAATGCGAACATTTACTAACGTCTATGCATTACATATAATGAAAGTAGTCATAACATATAAATGTCGAATAAATAGTCGTAGTTAATTTGTTATATTTGATGATTTGAATATTTTTATTGTGACGGAACAACTTTAGTATATAATATGTATATTTTCAATGTTATATAGTTAGCTTGGTTTTACTTCATTTTGGAACTACAAATACTCTTAAAATTGTTGTTTGCGTTAGAATTATTGGAGGGTCACATTGATACCACTAAGCTAAAACACGTAATAACAATTTTGATTTATATATATATATATATATATATATATATATATAGGGGAGCTTTATTTTCAAAACCCTGTTAAGTGCGAGAACTGCGAGAACTCCTCTAAACCAATGAGATTTTTTTAAATGTTAAAAATTATTATTAAATCAAAAGGGTATTATAGTAAAATGCAAAATTTTTTTTTGATTTTTTTATTTATTTTTTTTTTTTTTTTTTAATTTACCAATACTTTTGCCTAATCATTATTTTTTGAAAATTTGAAACACAAATCAAAGAACATAAACCGTTATAAAAGAAAAACAAAATTCATATACTTAAATGTTACATTTCACTTAATTACAAGTACAAAAAACACATATGCAATAATAGTATATCTTCAAAAGTCGCAAATTATCTTCATGTATATTTGTGTTCATCCACTTCTCGGTCTTCAATGAAATCATCATTCCATCAAAGAACATATGTGTTTTAAGTTTCTCATCAGATCCTTTCGAACGTGTGTGCACGTATTCCAAGAACATACATGCACGACTTCCCAAAAACACATATGTACTTCCAGTTTCTCTTCAAATTCGTTAAAACATATGTGCACGCCTTCAAAGAACATATTGTCACACCTAGAAAAATAAGCAAGATTAAATACTTTTAAAATAAAACTCAAGATAACATAACAAACATGCACAAAACATATATGTTTATACTTAAACATATAATCCAAACACAAAACATATATGTTTTAAACGTAAACATATGTGTTTTAAACGTAAACATATATGCTTCTTCCATAACCCATTCAAGAATGCACATTTGGCTTGTGATTTATTTCAAGATTTATATTAATCTTAAAACACATGTATGCACAAAGCTTGTGACATTAAAGCCCTAGTTTACAACTACAATATTGATCACATCAAATATTAATATATAACCTTATAAAAGAGATCGAGTATTTTGAAGAACACTGAGGTGCATTGCTAATAAACAAATATTAATAGGAACCAAGAAATCAACTTGCTAGTATATCCAATAACAAAAACTAAACTAATAAAACCACATAGTCTTGTACCAACATTAATACAATGAAACACATCAAATACGTAAAATCACAAAAAAACCCAGAAAATTCCCTTATATTACCCACCCATATCAGATCCCCAAAACACCAATTTAATAGTACTAGTTTAATCCTTATATCCTTTGTTTTAACAAAACTCAACACCGAACCCAAAACAAAATTACTAAAATCTATGTTCTAATAGTGAGCACATAAAAAACCCAAACCCCATATTTAAAATTAAACTAACAATCAAACAACAATTTTAAGCAAAAAATAAACATTACCGGATAAATACAAATTAACGCAACCTCGGGATCAATCCTAACACCACTTGCATCCTCACCCAAACCATCATCGTATTTCCTATCTTTCCCATCATTCTCAGCATCAATTTCATTTTTATTTACGGGTTTCGCGCCCTTCAATCCGGAAATCCATCCAACATCGACTGACAAGACGAAAAGGGTTTAACAAGAATGACATATCGATTTGGTGAGAGACGGCCGTGACGGTAGATCCGAAAAATCCATCCAACATCGATTGACTTTTCGTAGACAACAAGCAAAAAAAGATGCGTCTAGGGTTCTTGAGAGGAGAGGAGAGGAACAGAGATAAAAATTGAAAAGTGAGTTGGATCTGAAAAGTTACGGTTTTCTTTTTGGTATATAATCCTTTTTTCATGGAAGAATTAATTTCCCATTTTGCCCCTAATTTAATTTTTTCTATTAAATTAAGTTACAGATATTTTCAAAACTGCCATTATGCATTAATATCATGTACATCATGCATTATTAGGAGTAAAAAGGGTGGTTCTCGCAGTTCTCGCACTTAACAGGGTTCTGAAAATAAAGTTACACTATATATATATATATATATATATATATATATATATATATATATATATATATATATATATATATATATATATATATATATATATATATATATATTCTATAATCCAAACATATAATTAAGAAAAGTAATGATATTAGGTTAATTAAACACCTCATCAAAGGTTTATAGATAACATTAACAATTATAAAGCCATGATAATATAATAACATTATATAGTGACACTCTGTAGTAGATAAGAACACAACATATAAACAAACAAAACATTCAGAATCTGTCAACATCCTTTACAGAAACACACACTTTCTAGCAACTAAACTTACGTGTAATGTTTAACCATGCAACATTTTCTCTAAACAACTTTTCAAATGTGCATGATCAACAAAAACTCATATTTTCAAACTTAATAGTATACCATAACAAGAAAATTTTATAAATTCTTGCTCACATGTTCAACTAGGTCAGACTGGTCAGTGTCACTAGAGTTTGTAAAGTGAGTAGGTTAAAAAAACTAGTTTGAACCATAAAAAAATAGTGTTATATGTTTAGCGAAACTAGCTACGATAAAAAGCTTAAGCTGGGTGGAATGGTAATTTGACCATCACTTTCACGAGAGCAGCATATCAGCTTTTAAACTCATCATTTAGAGGTATAGTAATTACCATACAACCAAACATATTAAAATACTTCATTTAATAGAAGCATACCACACAATATAACCTATACGTTCACAAAAAAAAATAATAATAATAAATAAATAAATAAATAAATAAATAAATAAAATAATAATAATAAAATGGTGTGCTTCAGTTACTTGGTCTGCACCACCCAACTAACACAAAAAACACACCTTCGCGTGCTAAGATGGAGAGCCGTCATGACCTTCGCGTATAATGATGCACGACCATAACACCCGGTCTTATAGGATGACGAGAAACTCGAAATATTTATAATTGAACATGTAACTAGTCATGGTATCATAGTTATGAAAGTGTTACAACTCATTTTCATTATACTCCATGATTAAAACAGGTTATAATTTGTATAGAGACAACAAGGAGTGCAATATTACCAAATGTTTACTCAAACTCCAATGATTAGAAACTAAAAATATTCAAAAACCATTAAACTACACATTAAAGCAACCTAAAGTCTAGAACTCAAATGAACACTCCCCCATTATAAAACCCCACTAAACCTATCCTCTCAATACACACAAACTCCACTAACATTCTAAAAGAAAAAGCTAGTGAGGTCACAAATAAGCAAAAAACAATGGAGGGTAAGGAAGAAGATGTTAAGTTGGGAGCAAACAAGTACTCAGAGAGGCAACCAATTGGTACCTCAGCTCAAACTGACAAAGACTACAAAGAGCCACCACCAGCTCCTTTGTTTGAGCCAGGTGAGTTGTCATCATGGTCTTTCTACAGAGCTGGTATTGCAGAGTTCATAGCCACTTTCTTGTTCTTGTACATCTCTGTGTTGACTGTTATGGGTGTGGTTAAGTCTCCTACAAAGTGTGGTACTGTTGGTATTCAAGGGATTGCTTGGGCTTTTGGTGGTATGATCTTTGCACTTGTCTACTGTACTGCTGGTATCTCAGGTATACACATATATTTCTTGTAATTGTTATACTCTTTTGTTATATTTATCTACTTGTTTTTCTGTTTATGCTTGTTTAACACTCTTATGTTCAAAATTTTAATTATAAATTAGATAATTGTTTGTTACTATAGATCTATGTAATATATACATGTTTTTGTTACTATAGATCTATGTAATATATACATGTTTTTAGTGATGAAATTCACATATAACTAGGTAACTTGTATTATTTGTTTAATTTTATTAGCTTCCTAGTGTATATGTTACCTATTACTAGTATGTGAATTATATCAAGAAAAGATGGTTACCATGTTCATCTTTTTAATTTTATCATAAGTTTACATGTTGTGTAAGAAATAATAATATTAAGGTAGAAATTTACTTCTAGAAGTTAAGAAGTGTGTTTCTATACTTTTGTTAGAAATTTTACATGTTTACATAATAAAGGGTTTGTTACTCTAGATCTATGTGAAATTCAACTAGTTTTAATCTTTTTTACACACCCTATTTGTTTTTGTAAGCTAAAGTCTCAATCTATAGAAAAATAAATAAATCATAGTACTAAGTTACCAAGGTAGAAAATCACCATCACATAACATGGATTTTTCAAGAGTTTTTTTTTTCTTTTCTTACCTATAGTTTTGATTTGAAATTACATGGTTCTCCAAGATTTTATTCAGTTTGTTAAACATGTTTTTGGCTTTGTGTTAAAACAGGAGGACACATCAACCCAGCAGTGACCTTTGGCTTGCTACTGGCTAGAAAACTATCCCTAACAAGGGCACTATTCTACATGGTTATGCAGTGTCTTGGAGCCATCTGTGGTGCAGGTGTGGTCAAAGGGTTCCAAGGTAAAAACCAATTCACCGCTTTGGGTGGTGGAGCCAATGTTGTAGCCCATGGTTACACCAAGGGAGATGGTCTTGGTGCTGAGATTGTTGGGACCTTTGTGCTTGTCTACACTGTTTTCTCTGCCACTGATGCCAAAAGAAGTGCCAGAGACTCACATGTTCCTGTATGTGTCCTCTTCCCTCTTGTCTATTCAGTATTTACTCTTGGGTTAAATTTGCTAGAGTGACAAAGTGAAAATAATAGAGTATAATCATTTAAGTAACTTTATTACATTAGCTAGTGAAATGATACAAAAGAGTAGGTAAAGTTAGGTTATATGTCTCTATCTTGTCTTGATATCTTTGGTATATGGCATATGCATGTGGAGATTATTTGGTTCCATGTGCAATGTATAGTGCTTTTTGTGGCCATAGTTTGTCAAATTTATGATTAGGGTATTTTGGTAATTTTATTTTGGAGTATTCATTGGAAATTGTATTTTTATCTAAAGTTGGTCAATGTAAAAATCAAGTACTTTATAGTGGGCCAAAAATAACAGCTTTAGTAACTAGTGATGGTATCCCATGCGGTAAAAGTGAAAGTAGTACATTGGATTTACCTTGTGCTTGACAACCTTTACTTGACTTTACTTTTGAATGAACTATGCAGATTTTGGCTCCTCTCCCCATCGGGTTCGCGGTTTTCTTGGTTCATTTGGCCACCATCCCAATCACCGGAACTGGTATCAACCCTGCAAGAAGTCTTGGAGCCGCGATCATCTACAACAAGGACCACGCATGGGATGACCAAGTGAGTCCTTCTTTTTATTACATTTTACGTCCAATATATTACTAGTAGTAAAATACTTTATTTAAGACTAAATGGCTAATTATGTTTTTTGTTTTTTTTTTTTTTGCAGTGGATCTTCTGGCTCGGTCCCTTCATTGGAGCTGCACTTGCCGCGTTGTACCACGTGATTGTTATCCGAGCCATTCCTTTCAAGAGCAGATCTTAAATTTGTATTGCTTAATTTATTGTCTATGGATTGTTGTTGTTATCTACCCGAATGTGGGTCTAGTGTTTCTTTTTAGTGTTGGTTGACCAATGTGTGTACATTATCTATCTATCCTGCCATGAGTTCGTGTTGTATTGAAGTTAAATTAAAAACTCTTATGGTCACTTTTTATCTATGGAATGAACATGTTTGAGCTGAAAAAGGTTTCTTCTGGCCATGGATATATTTATTACTGTATTACTGTGAACATATTACCTTTGTAATAAAATGGATAACAGTAAAACAATTGCTTGTAAATTGTAATTACACTAGTTTACAACAAGTTCATGCATTCCATTTTGATCCAATAGAGTCTCTAGTTTTGTTACAACACCACCACTTAATACCACAAAGATGTAAGTATTGTAGGATGTAGACGGTTTTGGATCACCGCCTCGCCAATTGTCCTTTAGTGAAATCGGTTTGGGCTAAGGTAGGGAGCTGGTGGGGTGTGGGTTTGTCGGGATTTTCTTTGGATGAGAATAAATGGGTCCAAGATCTCTATCGCTAACAAGTGGGCTGCTAAAGCTTTCCGTGGGGTTACTTGGTCTCTTGTTTGGTTTATCTAGAAGAGGCGGAAAGAAGCGGTCATAGCGTGTCCTGATGATGTGTCTTCTATTATTCGTAAAAATCTTTTTCCTCATCTCCAGCGGATGGGTCGATTATGAGTTTCAAATAGATGCTCTAAAATTGGTGTTGACCGATCCATGTGGATGTCTTTCTCTCACCCTTTGTTTTACTTTGCTTGGAGAACCAGTAGGGTATTAGTCTTTGTGTTTTTTTTTTGCCGTTAACTTTTATTTTATTTTATTATTTTTTTTTCATGATTTTATTTTATTATTTTTTTTTTCATGCTTGGGAGCTTTTGATGTGCATTTCTTTTCTTCCCATTAGTTGGGTTTCTTAATTTATTTACCGTTTCATAAAAAGGGGAAATTATCTCTGCTGTGGACAGCAGATAACTTGTCTGCTGCAAGGTTTTAAACGAAGGGCCACATATGTAAAATCTAAAAATTGAGGGGTGCAAAGTGAAAATGTGAAACTTCATTTTCCAAACAAACAGAAGACAAGCTCCCTGCTGCAACAGTAGGGACGTTAACCCCTTCATAAAAATAAATAAGTAAAAGAAATCTAACGAGCAAACCTAAGAGCATGGGGTATAGTTACGAACACCCCCGCCAACTCGCTCGCCACTGCACTGGGCACACCCTTCGCCAAACCACACGGCAAGTTTTTGGCTTGCACCTGAGAGAAAATTATTATTATTATTATTATTATTATTATTATTATTATTATTATTATTATTATTATTATTATTATTATTATTGAGTAAAAATGGATGGGTTTGTGTTGTGTTTATGGGGTGTGTGTATGTGAGGAAGACGAACGGTGAGTGGCGTGTGCAATTTTTTTTATTGATTAGAAATGGTGTGTGGTGTGTGTTTATCGAAAAATGTTGTGTGGTGTGTAATTTATTGACTATTTATTTAATTTTTAATTTTTAATTTTTTATTTTATTTAATAATGAAAAATTAATTAGTTTGAAAAAAAATGGGAAAAAAAATAAGATGGTGGGTTCTAAAAGTGCGATTTTGGCTTGAGTTATTAGAAAGTGTGTTNTTTTAATAGTGAAAAATTAATTAGTTTGAAAAAAATGGAAAAAAAATAAGATTGTGGGTTCTAAAAGTGTGATTTTGGCTTGAGTTACTAGAAAGTATGTGTTTGCGTGTGAAAAAAAAATGACGATAAGGTGACAGTTTGACTTAAGCCCCTGCATGATGTTTTAAGTCTAAACATTTCTTAACCTGCAGTGTTGCATGGAAGTTTTTATGACCTAAATAGTGGGCATTTTCTTGGTTCTAGTTGGGCTATAAACTTGAACGGTTCAAGTTTTGATTGGGTAGTTGGCTACATATATTTTTTATTAAAAAGATGACCAAGTTCTTTAATTACTTTAGTTCTTTTATAGAAAAACATTACTTTTTCTAGTTTATTAGTGTCTTTAAAGTTTATTCTATAACCAAAAACTTGATGAAACTGTAAAGTGAACTTGTTGATTAAAATACATAAAGAAAAAGCAAATAAAGAACTTATATTTCTTGCATTCCAAGAGAGAACAATTTCATAGATAAGATTTAGTAATATTCGTGACATACAATAATTTCGTTATTACTTGATATTTTATTTTCATGTTTTATAACAGTTTGGTAGGCCTAGGCCTTTTAATGCGTGGGCTTGATTCTTTCTTCTTGGGCTTAATGAATATCACATGATATGATTCAAACTTTCAAAGTGGATTAACATCTTAAATTGATAGAAACATGACCTGTATGTTTTTTGATAATTAAAAACAAAACTGGATCCTCAGACTCATCAGGCTCCATTATTTTGTTTTTGATAAAACAATACCGGTTATATTCATATCGAGTTGAGAAATTATTAATCCATTCATAAAACCATAGCTTAATAATGGTTAAAAATAATAGAAAAATTATTCACGTAATTGAATATGAGAAGTATCTAAAACTCATGACTCGAGACAAGACAAAGCAAATAACATTTATAATTTCCATTGCATCGCACGTAATAGAAAGAAGATCTTGACAACAAAAAGCAAAATATATTAAAGAGATGTGATACATGGACCTAATAAATAGGCCTAATCGTGGACCTACCGCATTAATAACTTGTACATTTAATAAATGTACAAGTTATTAATGCGGTAGGTCCACGGTTAGACCTATTTATTAGGCCCATCTATCATTTTTGTATATTAAATGTTATCCGTTTTTAGAGGGACAAAATTAGCTAGTCATGTAGGGTTTTTCTAACTTGCGCCCTAAAGACACAAGTTAAGCACACCAAAAAGTACACAAAAGTATTTATGGACTCACACAAAACTACATAAAAGTGTACTTTTGTGTGAATTCATATGTCCTTTTTTCGTAAGTCCCTACTTTTGGTGTGCTTAATTATGCCCTAAAGGGCATAAGTTAGATAAACCCTTCATCTAGAACGGAAAAAAACGGTTTTATTGTGTTAGGTGTCCCTTGAAATTATGGTTAGTTATCTATGTACTTATCTCACACACAAGTCACAACAAGTTTCATGAAGAATCATGTCAGATTATGTATTCCATCAAACATTAGCATAAAGTACATATTTTTTGATTGGGTCGGGTCCGGTCATGGCTCAAAACAAGCCAAGGTTCGAATGTATCAAATTCGAAACGAGTTAAACCTTCACAGACCATTGTCTTTCGAGAGTTTATGTCCACTTTTTGATGTTTATGTGTCACTATATTTCGTGTTATATAGCATTGTTTGTTGAAATTGTATTGTGTATGATGTACTAAAAGAAATGTCGAAACGAACAAAATTTCATTCATCATGAAAAGTTAAAAACAACTACATAAAACATTCGGGACTCTCGTTACACCATACATATTTTTACTACAAAGAACATGCATAATTATTGTGTTTATAAAGATTGCAAAGATAGCGATTCACAACCAGATTACTTTGATTGGGTCAATTTCACAGTGAAATCCCAAAGTTTCTTAGCTAATTCAGGGTCTTGAGCATATCCACTTGCTTTCGACAAGTTGCTGTCAGCAAAATATTGGCCACTGATGCCCTTTAGCTGTGGGTGCAGTGCTACGTAACATGTAGTTGCAGCTCCCTGAATTCACAAAAAACGGACATAATTAGTCTTGCATTTTCATTAACCAAAGAAGAAACGATAAAAAACTGAGCAAGTATCTTGTTAAACAAACCTGTGGAATGTTCTTCAAGAAGCTCTTGGCCGCATTTACAAACATAGCGAAGAAGCCACCATGACGTGCGAGGTTTGTGTTAATAACTCCAGGGTGCAGCGAATTTGCAGTAATATTCACTCCCTCTTCCTGTAGCCGTCTTGTTAGCTCATTAATGTACAATATAGGAGCAAGCTTTGATTGGCCATAAGCCTTCAACGCGCTATAGCTGAAAAACCATAACACAAATTAGGTGGATCCTATAAATAATTGAATATTTATTGCAATAAGTTCAAGGTTTAGTACCTCTTCTCGTCATTGATTTTATCGAACCAAATTCCTCCGTTGTATGTCACCCTATGAACCTCAGACGAAAGCATAACTATTCTTCCTTCTTTTCCACTTTCGCTTGCAGTCTTTTTCATTGTATCCAACAACGAGTTTGTCAAAACAAAGTTACCTAACAAAAGAAAGATTTTAATTTTTTGTCAATAACATGTTTGTCAAGAGCGAAAACAACAAAAGAGAAACTTAGTAAAAGATGACATACCAACATAATTGGTTGCAAATTGCAATTCAATGTTGTCTTTGCTTAGTGAGAAGGGAGGAGTCATGATTCCTGCGTTGAGACTTACGACACAAACGATTCACAAATATTAGTCCATTTATAACATCCCGAGTTTAAACTAAAAATAAACGAGTAGTGTTTATATGTTAAAATGAGTTGGTCTTACATTAAGATGTTCAATGGAAGTCCCTTTGCGCAATATTGTGATACAAATTTTCGTACGGACTCCAACGAGCTGATATCCAACTCCATAACATCAATTTTAGCATTGGGGATTTTCTCAATAATGCCCTCTTTCACTTTGTTACCAGATTCAACATTTCTGACTGCGATGACGACATGTACTCCACGTAACGCAAGCACACGGGCTGTTTCTAAGCCAATACCACTTGTTGCTCCTGAAATTTAGATAAACACCTTCTTTAGTACTATGTAATAACGTAACAACTAGTTAAGTAATATATTGAAAATCACTCTACAAAGTTTATAGAAACAACTGCTAAAATCATTCATTAATAATTCAATATAAATCATGTTAGACTATATAAGTTTTCTTATCTACAAAAAAACTTAAGAGTATCAACGTTAACTTTTGAACTTTGTAAAGTACTACGTATTAATCTATAACTTTAAGATAAAGTGTCCTAACTAGCTAGTTGATCCATGAAAAGAAAAATCTATATATCAACAGTTGACTTTCTTTCCGATCTACTAACTAACTAAGATCTGTTCTAAAACAAGAGGATTGCTACATGCACATAAAATTTACAAAAACAAATCCTCACAAAGGATGTGTTAACATGTAATTGGTGTGATGAAAAAGAAGAGGGAGAAAGTGTATCAAAATACACCAATCACATGTTGCCACATTCTTGTGTGGATTTGTTTTTGTAAATTGTAAGTGGATGTAGCAATCCTCCTAAAACAATAATACCAAAACTCCCCTCCCCGTATAGAAATTTGCCACACCCACGTAAAAGTATCCACAAAAATAATCCACTCGCTTAGGTGTCAGCGGGTGATTGGTTTTTTGTGGGATCATCTCACAAAAAACCAATCACTCGCTAACACCTCAGCGAGTGGATTGTTTTTGTGGATACTTTTATGTGGATGTATCATTGCGTATCATTGCTCACCCGTATAACCTAAACAGGAAAAACCTCATCCCTTTACCCGTTTACATATCATGAACATAAACAGAAACATATAAAAAGAAGTAGCATGTAAGAAATAAATATATTTTGGGTAAAGGGGAGCTGCACCCTGGTAAAATAAGAAATAAATATATTATACCAGTAACAATGGCAGTAAGACCAGTTCCATCAATTCCTTTAGTAACATCTTCTGCTGTTGATGAAGCTGCATATCCAGACTTACCAGTAAATATTGATATCCATGTCATTTTTTCTAGTTTGTATTTGTGGATTCTAAGAACACTTGAAAGAATGCTTTGTAAGTTGGTGAATATATTATTTTGTGATGTGAACTTGAATGAAACAACAACTATTTATATAAGTGAAAGTCGTGGGATTGGACATTTAATATATTATGGTATACTCGGTCTTTCAGGCATGCTAAGAAAATAATACCTATAAATGATTATTTAAGTAAGATTATATTGTTCATTATTTAGTCAAGATTGGTTGCTAAAGTAGATTATTATTTTCTCCTAGGAATATGACAACTCAACATGTGAACATAATTTTAGTAGAATTATAATCGTCGACATATTTATTGCCAAATGGTGAAAAGATACTCAAATTACCTTATAAAATGGTAGCAAGTTTATTTTTTTGTTCAATTTTAAATACTAGAAGGGTACCCGCGCAATGCGGCGACGGGTATCCCGTGACTATTTTTGTAGTGAGCAAATGTTTTTTCATTTTAAACCTTCCTTATTTAGCACGTCCCAAATACTTTATAACTTAGTAGATATATGTTTTTCAAAAGTAGAATGTCTAAATTATTAATAGAAATAAAATATATATTAATAGTGTAAATAGTTAGCACTTTTATTTTTCAAAATTTAGCTTTAAATTATTGGTTATAAGTTTACTGTGTTTTTCTTATAAACAATTCAATTGAAATATATCATTATTAAAGGGGTTACTATATGGTTTAAATGAGACTTAAATTTTTAAATTTTACATTAATTATTCAGATTCTAAAATATCTTTTGGTATGCAACTCCATATAAATTAATTGCAACACAATTCAAATTTGGAAACGCAAATCATACTGTATATGTGAATGTCTTAACTTCAGTCTAATTTCTTGATTACGAAGGTTAGACAACTGGCTAATGGAAGATTGAGAAACATTAAGGATAATAATTCAAAGCTTAAAAGAATATTAACTAAAAAGGATTTCGATATCTCATACAGTAAGATTTTGGTGCATGTATCTCTTGTAAAATGGTGTGACGTGACTCGAGCATATATGGTTATATCTCACTTGGTATTTATTATGTACTTTAATAGAATTATGTATTTTCTAACAAAAAGTGGTCACATACATTTTCAACCCATTCTTTTAAAAGTCATTCTTTCCTTTTTAACATTTTTAACATTCAATAAATTTGTTATATATGGTATGAGAGTAATATATGTGTTATATATGGTATGCGAGTAATGTTTTCAACATTTTTGAATTGGTGGCATTTTGAATTAAATTCAATACATATAGCAGTTTTAACATTTTGAATTGGTGGCGTTTTGAATTAAATTCAATATGTGTATAGCATTTAATTTTTTCAACATTTTCAATATTCAACAAAGTCAAGATTTCAACTTTTGATCATTTTTCCTTTTTACGTAGTTAATATTTAGTAACAATTCATTAAATTTTACATTTTAATTCTATCGCCACAACCACCACCTTCAATCACTAAATTTTACATTTTGGTAGCTCGTTTATCTTATTCTTTCAAATGTAATTAAACATTGGAAATAAGACGATGATTTTTTTAAAGACATATGTGAACATAAATTTGGATTAGATAGAGGAATTATTTTTGTTTAGCACATTTTCAACATTTTAGCATTTTTGTAACTTTTATTACTATATTTTATATAATTCCTTTAATACTTATTTTTCAAATTGAGATTCTCTAAAGTTCAACATGAGCATGATAGGCTATGTTAATGTTTCTGTGAGAAGGAATAACATGTGGTCCTTTAATGTGTCACTTTTATTTGACTTAAATTTAAAGTTTTGCTCAAATAAACAATAATATGACTTATCATGTTCAAGTGAAACTTGAGAGGATCTCAATCATTTTTCAAAATACCCCTTTTCTTCAATGTTTAAACATGAAATTAAAACGTATGTGCGTCCATTAGTGTTAAGTAAAAAAGAACGTAACAGTGCTTAAAGTGTTTGCATATGCATACCAGGTAGAGCGCTAGGTACAGTTAGTAGGGATGGCAACGGGGCGGGTCTTTGGGGCGGGGCAGCCATCCCTATCCCCAAACCCGATTACCAAAGTTCTCCCTAAACCCGCCTCGTATTAATCGGGGATCTTATCTGGGCGTCATCTTTGGGTGTAAATCTCGACCAAAGCCGCACCATTTCATATTTATTGTTATTTTTATACCGTTATCAATAACGAACCTATTAATAATCAATTAGAAACAAGCCTTATTAAATTTTCAATGATAATATTATACGTAAATAATGATAAATTATACCACAAAAAATTTAAAACTTAAAATATGACACTAAACGAGTTTCAATAATCACAATTACGCATTCTTATAAATCTAAAAAAAAACTACAATATTGATGAATATTTTTATTACTGTAAATCTGCAAAATATATATAATGTATAGATATATGTACTAATATTATCGGGCGGGCGGTGCGGGGCGGGATTCCCTCCCCCCCAAACCCGATTAAAATTCCCGTTTGATCCCCAAACCCGCCCCGTAACCCAATTAACATGCTCCGCCCGCCCCAATTAAATGTTCGGTTTCGGGTTTCCCAGTTGGGTTCGTTTTTTTGCCATCCCTAAAGTTTTGGTGCCGGTGGGTGCCGATGAGCAAAATGGTGACATGTCAGATTTTTGTTCATGTCACCCACTTTTGCCATGCATCAAAACATCTTCCCTTGTAAAAGTTGTGCTATATAGTAAAAAGTAGTGTTATGGGTCAATATTAAAAAAAAAAAAAAAAAAAAAAAAAAAAAAAAACACTTTTTGCGTGAGCTGGTGGCCA
>LBNU01000661.1:196590-254236 GCA_014162995.1 Artemisia annua | reverse complement strand
AAAAAAAAAAAAAAAAAAAGGTTTTAATGTGTCCCTTGAAATTATGGTTAGTTATCTATTTACTTATCTCACAAGTCACAGCATGTTTCATGAAGAATCATGGCAGATTATGTGATTGCTTTGAACTAACTATAACAAATCAAATCATCTAATACTTACAGTTTTGGGTTGGGTCGCGTCATGGCTTAAAACAAGTCACGGGTCGAACGGGTGAAATTTGGAACGGCTTAACCTTCATATGATTTTATCTCTCACTTAAAGAAACCTCGAAAACAGGAACCAAGATCCCATATACGAAAACATAAATATGTTGATTAGCATCTATAAGAACCTGTTTTCACATAAGGTACATTCACAGAATACCAAGATCAAGGATACCAATAACGCTGAAACGAACAAAATTTCATTCATCATAAAAAGTTAAACACAACTACATAAAACATTCGGGACTCTCGTTACGCCATATATTTTTACTACAAAGAACATACATAATTATTGTGTTTATAAAGATTGCAAAGATAGCGATTCACAACCAGATTACTTTGATTGGGTCAATTTCACAGTGAAATCCCAAAGTTTCTTAGCTAATTCAGGGTCTTGAGCATATCCACTTGCTTTCGACAAGTTGCTGTCAGCAAAATATTGGCCACTGATGCCCTTTAGTTGTGGGTGCAGTGCTACGTAACATGTAGTTGCCGCTCCCTGAATTCACAAAAAACAGACTCAGTAAGTCTTACATTATTATTAACCAAAGAAAAAACGATAAAAAACTGAGCAAGTATCTTGTTAAACAAACCTGTGGGATGTTCTTCAAGAAGCTCTTGGCCGCATTTACAAACATAGCAAAGAAGCCACCATGACGTGCGAGGTTTGTGTTAATAACTCCAGGGTGCAGCGAATTTGCAGTAATATTGACTCCCTCTTCCTGCAAAATGGCCCGAAAATAAAAAGTTAAACAAAAAGGCCAAAAGTCTTTATTATGACTCAAGAACCATGTTAGATGATTAGTTAAGATTACCTGTAGCCTTCTTGTTAGCTCATTGATGTACAATATAGGAGCAAGCTTTGATTGGCCATAAGCCTTCAAGGCGCTATAGCTGAAAGACGACAATACAAATTAGTTGGATACTATTAATTACAGTTGTGTACTCGAATATTTATTGCAATAAGTTCAAGGTTTAGTACCTCTTCTCGTCATTGATTTTATCGAACCAAATTCCTCCGTTGTATGTCACCTTATGCACCTCGGACGAAAGCATAACTATCCTTCCTTCTTTCCCACTTTCGCTTGCAGTCTTTTTCATTGTATCCAACAACGAGTTTGTTAAAACAAAGTTACCTAACAAAAGAAAGATTTTAATTTTTTGTCAATAACATGTTTGTCTAGAGTAAAAACAGCATAAAAGAAAGTTAGTAAAAGATGACATACCAACATAATTGGTTGCAAATTGCAATTCAATGTTGTCTTTGCTTAATGAAAAGGGAGGAGTCATAATTCCTGCGTTGAGACTTTTGACACAACCGATTCATAAAATTAGTCCATTTGTAACATCCCGAGTTTAAACTAACAATAAACGAGTACTCGAGTAGCGTTTATATGTTCAAATGAGTTGGTCTTACATTAAGATGTTCAATGGAAGTCCCTTCGCGCAATATTGTGATACAAATTTTCGTACAGATTCCAACGAGCTGATATCCAACTCCATAACATCAATTTTAGCATTGGGGATTTTCTCAACAATACCCTCTTTCACTTTGTTACCAGATTCAACATTTCTGACTGCGATGACGACATGTACTCCACGTAAGGCCAGCACCCGGGCTGTTTCTAAGCCAATACCACTTGTTGCTCCTGAAATTCACATAAACACCTTCTTTAGTATGTAATAACGTAACAACTACTTAAGTAATATATTGAAAATCACTCTTCATATATATGGTCCATATGGAGATCACTTATAAATACAAAGTACTAGTCGATAACTTTAAGATAAAATATCCTAACTAGTTGATCCATGAAAAAAAAAAAAATCTATATATCAATTGTTGATTTTCTTTCTTATCTACTGATTAAGATCTCTTCTAAAACAATCAATGCATAGTAAACAGAAACATAGGAAAATAACTTTCAAAACTCGCCCTCCCCAAATAACCTGAACAAAAAAAAACCTCATCCGTTTACCCGTTTACAGATCATGAACATAAACAAACACATATAAAAAGGAGTAGCATTCTAAGAAATATAATATACCAGTAACAATGGCAGTAAGACCAGTTCCATCAATTCCTTTAGTAACATCTTCAGCAGTTGATGAAGCTGCATATCCTGACTTGCCAGTAAATATTGATATCCATGTCATTTTTTCTAGTTTGTGTTTTTTTAGTTTGTGTTGTGGACTTTGAATGCTTTGTAAGTTGGTGAATATATTATTTTGTGATGTGAACTTGAATGAAACAACAACTATTTATATAAGTGAAAGTCGTGGGATTCGACATTTAATATATTATGGTATACTCGGTCTTTCAGGCATGCTAAGAAAAATAATACCTATAAATGATTATTTAAGTAAGATTATATTGTTCATTATTTAGTCAAGATTGGTTGCTAAAGTAGATTATTATTTTCTCCTAGGAATATGACAACTCAACATGTGAACATAATTTTAGTAGAATTATAATCGTCGACATATTTATTGCCAAATGGTGAAAAGATACTCAAATTACCTTATAAAATGGTAGCAAGTTTATTTTTTTGTTCAATTTTAAATACTAGAAGGGTACCCGCGCAATGCGGTGACGGGTATCCCATGACTATTTTTGTAGTGAGCAAATGTTTTTTCGTTTTAAACCTTCCTTATTTAGCACGTCCCAAATACTTTATAACGTAGTAGATATATGTTTTTCAAAAGTAGAATGTCTAAATTATTAATAGAAATAAAATATATATTAATAGTGTAAATAGTTAGCATTTTTATTTTTCAAATTTTAGCTTTCAATTGTTGGTTATAAGTTTAGTATGTTTTTCTTATAAACAATTCAATTGAAATATATCATTATTAAAGGGGTTACTATATGGTTTAAATGAGACTTAAATTTTTAAATTTTACATTAATTATTCAGATTCTAAAATATCTTTTGGTATGCAACTCCATATAAATTAATTGCAACACAATTCAAATTTGGAAACGCAAATCATACTGTATATGTGAATGTCTTAACTTCAGTCTAATTTTTTGATTACGAAGGTTAGACAACTGGCTAATGGAAGATTGAGAAACATTAAGGATAATAATTCAAAGCTTAAAAGAATATTAACTAAAAAGGATTTCGATATCTCATACAGTAAGATTTGGGTGCATGTATCTCTTGTAAAATGGTGTGACGTGACTCGAGCATATATGGTTATATCTCGAGCATATATGGTTATATCTCACTTGGTATTTATCATGTACTTTAATAGAATTATGTATTTTCTAACAAAAAGTGGTCACGTACATTTTCAACCCATTCTTTTAAAAGTCATTCTTTCCTTTTTAACATTTTAAACATTCAATATATTTGTTATATATGGTATGAGAGTAATATATGTGTTATATGGTATGAGAGTAATGTTTTCAAGATTTTTGAATTGGTGGCATTTTGAATTAAATTCAATACATATAGCAGTTTCAACATTTTGAATTGGTGGCATTTTGAATTAAATTCAATATGTGTATAGCATTTAATTTTTTCAACATTTTCAATATTTAACAAAGTTAAGAATTCAACTTTTGATCATTTTTCCTTTTTATGTAGTTAATATTTAGTAACAATTCACTAAATTTTACATTTTAATTCTATCGCCACAACCACCACCTTCAATCACTAAATTTTACATTTTGGTAGCTCGTTTATCTTATTCTTTCAAATGTAATTAAACATTGGAAATAAGACGATGATTTTTTTAAAGACATATGTGAACATAAATTTGGATTAGATAGAGGAATTATTTTTGTTTAGCACATTTTCAACATTTTAGCATTTTTGTAACTTTTATTACTATATTTTATATAATTCCTTTAATACTTATTTTTCAAATTGAGATTCTCTAAAGTTCAACATGAGCATGATATGCTATGTTAATATTTCTGTGAGAAGGAATAACATGTGGGTCCTTTAATATGTCACTTTTATTTGACTTAAATTTAAAGTTTTGCTCAAATAAACAATAATATGACTTATCATGTTCAAGTGAAACTTGAGAAGATCTCAATCATTTTTCAAAATACCCCTTTTCTTCAATGTTTAAACATGAAATTAAAAAGTATGTGCGTCCATTAGTGTTAAGTAAAAAAGAACGTAACAGTGCTTAAAGTGTTTGCATATGCATACCTGGTAGAGCGCTAGGTACAGTTAGTAGGGATGGCAACGGTGCGGGTTTGGGGCGGGGCGGCCATCCCTATCCCCAAACCCGATTACCAAAGTTTTCCCTAAACGTGCGCCGTATTAATCGGGGATCTTATCGGGGCGTCATCTTTGGGTGTAAATCTCGACCAAAGCCGCACCATTTCATATTTATTGTTATTTTTATACCGTTATCAATAACGAACCTATTAATAATCAATTAGAAACAAGCCTTATTAAATTTTCAATGATAATATTATACGTAAATAATGATAAATTATACCACAAAAAATTTAAAACTTAAAATATGACACTAAACGAGTTTCAATAATCACAATTACGCATTCTTATAAATCTAAAAAAAAACTAACAATATTAGAGTAATATTTTTTATTACGTAAATACTGACAAAATACTATATATGTATAGATATGTAATATTAGTCGGGCTGGCGGCGGGCGGGGCGAGGATTCCCCCTTCCCCCCCAAGAACCCGATTACAAATACCCCGTTTGATCCCAAAACCCGCCTCGTTAACCGGAACAGACATGCTCGGCCCCCACCGACCAATATGTCGGGTTTCGGGTTTTCCCATGTAGGGTTCGTGTTTTTTCTGCACATCCTAACAGTTAGTGCCGGGTGGTGCCGAGGTGAGCAAAAGTGGTGCATGTCATCATTTGTTGTTCATGGCACCACTTTTTCCATGGCATTCAAAACATCCCTCTGTGGTACAAAGAGGTTGTGCTGATAGAGTAAAGGTAGTGTTATGGGTCCACGTAAAAAAAAAAAAAAAAAAAAAAAAAAAAAAAAAAACACTTTTGGCGTGAGCTGGTGGGTCTTGGTGGCCACGACACGAAGACCCACCAGCCCAATTCTGGTATGGTATCTCTCGCACCATAGTGTGGCGCCAAAGCCCATGGCTTGAGCCATCAACCATTTTACCGAGCACTCTGTCAAATATGTTTGCTAGCACACATAAATCATAAGATAACGGTTATAAAACGTAGAACAAACTACAAAAGTCATCCATGATGTTGTTCTTTTCGACATAAATCTTCTCTTGTCAGAAATGATTTGACAGTAATAATCTCTATGGGATAATGTTTTAACATAAATCATCTTCGTTAAGATGATTTATACAAAAGAGTTTTACCAAAAGTTTGGCAAAAACAACTACTTTAAGAATAATTTATGTCTCCAAAAAATGACTATTGACAAATAGTTCATTGATGATAAAACAAGATTCAAACATATTATTTTAACAAAAAAAGAGACTTTTGCAGTTTTTCTAAATCTTATTTATTTTTCTTTTTCACATTGATGATAAAACAAGATTTCAAACATATTATTTTACATGTTTTATTAAAAAGTTTTTTAAAAAAGCTCGAATACAATGGTCATGGGAAAAAAATAGTTGGACCAAAAACTTGTTTGACCGGAAACTATCCGTTGACTTTTGAATTCCATACATGTATACGCTGAATCATCAATGACGTGTGCTTTAGTTACACTTTTGGCCCTTTAACTATTACGAAATGTTCACATGTACTTTAAAAGATTACTAAATTATTAATCCCCTTGCGGCCACGGAGGTTCACCTGCGCTGACTCCGGGCTATCCAAAAAGGATACTCGCCGTTAGATTAGTCGGCTCGCAATGTCGAGTCAGAACCCATGTTTAACCAAAACATTAACAAAATATTTTCAATTCAACTAAAATATTCTCTACATGCCTTCATCTGGTAATTAAGGTACTTAAATGGTTCATAGTCACATGTAACAAGTTACCAAATACATAAGCTTTAATCTTCAATAATAACTTGTGACCTTGTGTACATTGGCGGAACTATGTAGGGGCAGAGGAGGGTCCCGGTCCCCTCCCCTCTCAATATTTGCGACACCTAGTGTAAATATTATAGGTTTTAGGGGTAATTTAGTTGAGGTTACAAACAAATCTCCGATTCGGCCTCCCAAGAAAAATGTTCTAGTTCCGCCATTGCTTGTGTAGTAACGAAACCAACTATTTCCGGTTACGGTGTTTTGAATTACAAAGTTTAAAGAGTTCAATTGATAATATGTAATAGTTAGTGGGCATAAATCATAAAAGTTTTTTCTTCTAGATTTTTAACAAGTTGAGATTCTTAATTCTAGTCTCACTTTCCCACGAATCATCCTTTTTTTTCCATAATTGTGAGTAAATTTAATTATTGTCATTACATTATTCTTTGAGACTACGACTTCATTTATATAAATAGCTGTTGGTTTTTGATCAAGTTCATCACATTCTGAAAAATAATATCATCTTTACAAACTACAATCTATTCTTCAAGTGTTCTTAGAATCCACAAACACAAACTAAAANGTTACTGGTATAGTCTAGTTTCTTACTACTTTTCAAATGCTTATGTTTGCTATTCATTATCTGTAAACGGGTAAACGGATGAGGTTTTCTTTGTTGAGGTTACCGCGACGAGTTTTAAATGTTCTTTTCCTATGTTTCTGTTCCATGATCTAAGCTATGTGTGTGCTTTTTGTATTTCATGCTTGCTAATAATGTTGTTTATGTGACTTTTAGGAGCAACAAGTGGTATCGGCACTGAAACAGCACGCGTACTTGCCTTACGTGGTGTACATGTCGTTATGCCAGTTAGAAATATCGAATCTGGTAACCAAGTGAAGCAAAGCATAGCTGAGAAAATCCCTAATGCGAAAATTGAGGTGATGGAGCTAGATATCAGCTCATTGGACTCTGTACGAAAATTCGCTACACAATATAATTCAAAGGGGCTTCCATTAAACATCTTAGTGTAAGGCTAGTTCATTTTAGCATATATGGTTTTACTTTTAAACAGTCTTTTGTTTTTATAAGTGGACTAATTAACTTTATCGATATTTTGTATCGAAAAGTCTCAATGCAGGGATTATGACTCCTCCTTTCACTCTAAGCAAAGATAACATTGAATTGCAATTTGCGACTAATTATGTTGGTATGTCATCTTTTACTAACTTTCTTTTATGCCGTATTTCGTTAGTAAAGAGCATGCATATTGATGAAAAAAAACTTCTTTTTTTGCTAGGTAACTTCCATTTGACAAACTTGTTGTTGGATACAATGAAAAAGACCGCAAAAGAAAGTGGGAAAGAAGGAAGGGTTGTTATCGTTTCATCCGAGGTTCATAGGGTGACTTACAAAGAAGGAATTATGTTCGATAAAATCAATGACGAGAAAAGGTAAACATTCAGTTTTACAATGCGAATTGACACTAGCTAGGATTCGTCTAACATGATTTCTCATTATTTGTGATGTGCTTTTTAGCTATAACGCGTTGTATGCTTATGGGCAATCAAAGCTTGCCACTATATTATATGCTAATGAACTCACAAGGCGGTTACAGGTAACCTTAATCAGCTAACATTCTACTTGATTCATAATATAGATGTTAGACTTTTTGTTTAACTTTTATTCTCGGGCTATTTTGCAGGCTGAGGGAGCGAATATAACTGCAAACTCGCTGCACCCTGGAGTTATTAAAACAAATATCACACGTAATGGTGGCTTCTTCTGTAAGTCTCAACCCGTCCCATTTCTATATCGATCTCAAATATTGACTTGGAATCTTTTTAAATGCTGATAATTTTAAACTTTTGTTAACACAGCTGTATTTGTAAACGCGGCTCAAAGTTTCTTGAAGAACGTCCCACAGGTATGTTTTGTTCGTTTTAGATCAAATCTCTAACTAATGATTCAAGATAATTTAAGAATCAAGACTAATAAACACGGTCATTTGTGAATTCAGGGAGCTGCAACTACATGTTATGCGGCGTTGCACCCACAACTCAAGGGCATTAGTGGCCAATATTTTGCTGACAGCAACTTGTCAAAAGCAAGCGGGTTTGCTCGAGACCCTGAATTGGCTAAGAAACTCTGGGATTTCACTTCCAGGTTGACCCAATCAAAGTAATCTGGTAGTGAACTGGTTTAAACGCGGGATAATAATGTTTGGTTATGTGGAAAAGATATGTAATCTTGTAACTTTTTTTTATGATGGATGAAATTTACTTTAACAACATATTATTCTTGATTAGTTACTTAGCCTATATATTTGCTAATTGAGTGATTTGAATCATATTTTGCTATCGTACAACGCATACATCTGTACATCACAATGTACGTAGTGTGCTATGATGCATCCGTAAATGTTCAATCCGAAATTGGGATCCAAGTTGTACCCATAAAAAAATGCATTTTTGTTACTCCCTCCGTCCTAAAATAATTGTCCAGTTTGAATTTTCAAAGTCAAACTGGTTCGACTTTGACCATAAATATAAATTTTTTGTTATAGAATACTTGATGAAAAATTATACCATTAAAAAGTACACTTAAAACTCAATCCATTTATATATTTTGCATCAAATATTATATAACACCCACAAAAATATTTAAGGTCAAAGTTGAAGAAGAAAGACTAAAAAAGTCAATACTGGACAATAAATTTGGGACGGAGGGAGTATATCTAAAAATAGCCGCGTGCACCATGTATGACATTACTAATTAAGGTTAACAATAGTAGCAAAGATTTATGTTTGTTAGTTCAAAGTAATGCCGTAAAATAGTTATTTAAAGCACACAAAATGTGTTAAATCTATCATGTATGTCTGAGTGTCTTTTAATGACAAACTTATAGATATAACTGAAAAGGCGTAACTCTTCTAAAGAAGTCGCAATCTTTCACGGTACACTTTTTTGGCGATTTTCCGGAATATTGTTTTGTTAAAGCTTGAGCCACAAGTAACTTGTTTTCTGACAAAAAGCTAAAACAAAATTCTTGTTTAGATTAGTTTTAGGTTCCTATGATTTGTTTGTACAAGGTTGATACTCGTATCTGTTAAGACATGTGTGTTGTGTATAGCATGAAAACTAAACAAATAAAGGACGAATAACGACATTAATAGATCGATAAGACACATGAAATTGCTCACACAGTTTCATTGTTACCACTTTCATTCAATTTTATATTGAAAGTCAACTGTTTAATTCCATCATTATAGGCGTGTAATGAATGCAAAACTCAACAATGACAAAAAAGACATACCGGTGAAAAAAATGTTGAAACAAAAATACCCAAATAAGACTAAAATATAAATTTTACCAATTACAAGAAAGTCAGGTGTTTTAAAAAGCGGTAATTTGACGACACTTAGGGGGTGTTTGTTTTTGCGTTTGAAAGTGGATTATTTGCTTATCATGATATCAAAACGTGAATAATCTAAAATTGGTGTTTGGCAAAGCAAAATGCAAAAGTGATTAATTGCGTTTCAAATAGTCCAAAACATGGTTTTGAAGAATCCACATATGAGTTACTTTTTCAAAACGTCATTTTGGTTTTATAGTCTAATTGCAAAAACACCCTACATTTAAATAAATCAATAAGATAAAGGATGCCTATTTTATGTCATTTTACATACCAATCTAATAAATTATTTTGCTCGAGCTCGTTAACCTTATATTATTAACTAGAGCCTAACTTGTGACAAATTTAACATGTTGAGACTCAGATCGGTTCGTGATAAGTTTCGAGCCTTACAATACTAAAGTAAACATTAATTTGTTTTCAATAATTTTAAGCTAAAAAGTAAGTTTGCGTTTGGCTCAAGCGTGTCAGAGCTTGCCTTCAGCTCGTTTATAATCATAAAGCTTGAGCTCGAACTAGTTTCGAACCTTATATTTTTGGCTAGAGCTCGAGTCGTGACCGATTTCACATGCTCAGGCTCGGATTGTCTCGTGAGAAGTTTCAACCCTTATAATATTAAAGAACACATTAATTTGTTTTCAACACTTTTAAGCGAAAAAATGGGAGTTTGAAACTTGAAAGAAATCTTAAAGCTCGAGCTTGACTCATGACAAATTTCACAAGCTTATGCTTTCGAGCCTCATAAGTCATAACATTGAAGAGAACATTAATTTGTTTTTAACAATTTTGAGCTAAAAAAAGTTTTGAAACAAGTTTTGAGCCTTATAATAGTAAAGACAACAATAATTTGCTTCAAGTAATCATAAGTCAAAAAAGAGTTTGAAAGAAAGCTTTACACTTAAATATCACAAATCTTAATAATTAAGTGTAGGGTGTGTTTGTTTTTTTAAAAAATGTCTTACTAGCCCTCTTACTCCCTCTTACTCTTACCAGAAAGAGGTGGGCAGACGTTTTGCTTGTTTGTTTTTTTCTTTTGAGTCAGACCCAGTTAGATATATAACATCTTACTCAGTAAGAGGTGGGGGACTTGTCTTACTGCCTCTTACTCGATATGAGAGATTGAAGACTCATGTTAATATAATATATTTGGATCACGGGTCAAATGCGTTATGGGTCAAATGGGTCGTGTTTTAAAAATGGGTCTAACGGGTCATGGGTCAGACGGTGTGGGTCGGGTCGACCTACTAAATTATAGTGTTTTCGTCCGTCTTTTTATGTTTTCGTCAGTTTTTTTAAGTTTTCGTTCGGTTTTTCACGTTTTCGTCCGGTTTTTNTAAAAAAATCTGACGAAGACGTGAAAAAATGGACGAAAACGTAACAAAAATTGACGAAAACGTAAGAAAACGGACGAAAACGTAAAAAAACGGATGAAAACGTAAAAAACATACAAAAACGTAAAAAAATTGACGAAAACGTAAAAAACCGGATGGAAACATGAAAAATCAGACGAAAATGTGAAAAAACGGATGAAAACGTAAAAAATCTGACGAAAACGTAAAAAAATCTAACGAGAACGTGAAAAAAATGGACGAAAACGTAAAAAACAGACGAAAACGTAAAAAATCGAACGAAAACGTAAAAAATCGGACGAAAACGTGAAAAATCGGACGAAAACGTGAAAAAACGGACCAAAACGTGAAAAAACGGACGAAAACGTAAAAAACGGGGTGATAACGTAAAAAAAACTGACGAAAACGTAAAGAACAGACGAAAACGTAAAAAAACGGATGAAAATATAAAAAATCTAACGAAGACGTAAAAAATCTGACAAAAACGTGAAAAAATGGACGAAAGCGTGATAAAACGAATGGAAACGTAAAAAGCGGACGAAAACGTAAGTTACTTAAATAAATTGCAAAAAAGAGCACTTAAAATCATTCGGACAATTATAAAAAAACAAACAACATTATTTCCTTCAGATTTAGACTTTCTAGCCACCTCTTACTGGTAAGATGGGTAGTCAGATTCAGACCATAAACATCTTAATGAAACAAACACACCCTAAAGCCTCCCTTTCCAAAACTCTTTGAACATTTCAAAGTTACTTGTCTTGATATACCCTCTTTCATTTTAGTCACCAATCAATGTGGGATATTTGCACAACACCGTATATTAATTATGATGCTGTAGCATTCAAGTAACTGTTAAGTAAATATCTTGGTAAGCATCAGTATAATGTTTGTGTAATGAGGTGATCTTGTGTGATCAAACATTTAAAAAGTGTGGTTATACATTTCAGGTTAAAATACTTTATAATGTAATGAGGTGATCTTGTGTGATCAAACATTTAAAAAGTGAGGTTATACATTTCAGGTTAAAATACTTTATAAGTGAATCCTATTTGTGTAGTTGTTACTCACATAGTCTATTAGATGTCCATTGATGAATGAAAGTACGTAAATCTTTCGATCATTTTGCCAACTTATCTATACTACATATTGAGAAAATGATTTTTCTTAAAGCTTTCAAAAATTTAAAAATGAGTAATATGTTATACTTAAAATACATTTTTAAATTTCAGTTTTCATTACTTTTCCATCAAAAAGAGTTTGACTTATTTTTAAAAAAGTTGTCTAATAACCATCATTAAAAAGTTTATGAATCATGCTTAATAAATACTATAATCAGTAAAACCTCTATAAATTAATACTCGATAAAATTAATAATTTGTATGGTCCCAATTTGGGACCAGTACAAATTTGAACCCCAATCGATAAAATAATAAGATAATAATTTTTTTGAAACCCTAGTGTATATTTATTAGTCTCAATGAAACTATAAATTAATAATTACTACAAATTCCATATCTATGCATATGCGTGTGTGTGAGATATACACTTCAAAATCATAAGATAGTTTAGTAAAAAATGAATTAATTGTCACTTGTTATTTTTTGTTGAACTTCAAATCTATATTGAGTTTATCTCAAAATCTACTTATTGAACTAAAGTGTTGGTGTGTTGTCTTCTTGTATTGGAACAAAAAGTGTTAATTTTATTTTCATAAAGTGTGAATATGAGTTCATAAAACTTTAATTGGAACTTGTTTTTAAAATTTATTTTTCATCTCCAATGAGTATACATTGTATCTAGCATATTACACTTGAAAATTTAAAGGTAATAGGTAAAAACCTCTTTAAATTAATAAATTATTAATTTATCGATATAATAATATCTCGCTAAATTAATAAAATACCTCGGTCCGAACACTATTAATTTATAGAGGTTTTACTGTATACTTATCATTTGAACTTTGTATATAACACATCATTTGTAGAAAAAATAATACTATAGAAGAAGATAAACTTTAACTAATTATTGTCATGTTTCATTTTTAATTTCACTAAATATTTTTATACATTATTTGATACATTTTAAAATTGATTCTTAATATCGTATGTTGCAACTTTTTTCAGTTACATTCTAATTATTTTACGTTGTATGCATAAACGTTACATGAAATACTTAGGGCCGTTTAGTTTGATGATAGAAATCATAATTGGTATTAGTTTGATAGTAGTGGTGAGCCTTTCAAGAATGATAGATTCATACCAACAAGGTCCTTTGGCACCTTTCATTTATACCAAATATATGATTTCACCATACCGATTACTATTAAACAAACAACATATATTATTCTCATACTCATTCTTTCATTCTCATAGGTTCAAACCAAACACACCTTTAATTAAAATATCTCAACTATAATAATTTGCCTGTATAAAATTTTGTCATTGTAGATGGATACTCATTTAGTTTAAACGAAGTTCGGTTATGTCTTTATGAACATTTTAATTTCAGATGGACTTCCATTCGAAAAATAGTCATGGGAAAAAAGAATTGTTGGAGAGCAAACTATATTGACCGAAGCTAATATTACGACTAATAAAGCTTAAGTTACAATCAAATTAAACACAACAAACAAAACCATTAAGTCAACCAAGACACGTAAATAAAATGTTAAACTTGAATACATATAATCAATAAACAAAACCATTAAGTCAACCAAGACATGTAAATAAAATGTTAAACTTGAATACATATAATCAATGCTTGTACAATTTTATAACTATTTTGTCAAAAACTATATATATAATAAATATGGTTCGGTTTGAATAACCACAGATATTTGAAAATAAAAACCGACATCAATTTCAGGTTTTTTCGGTTCCGGTTTCTTGGTCATCGTTTTCTGCGGTATCGGATTGAGCCCCTATTCATAAAGCTTGAAAAAAAAAATTCGTAAAAATAAATATAATTAATTGAAAAAATAATTAAATTATGTAATTTAGGTTAGTCCGTTCGGTTTTCGGTTATTCGGTTCAGTTTTCGATTCGGTTGAATTAAATTT
Organism: Artemisia annua; assembly: GCA_014162995.1. Lineage (NCBI taxonomy): Eukaryota > Viridiplantae > Streptophyta > Magnoliopsida > Asterales > Asteraceae > Artemisia > Artemisia annua. The sequence goes on along the minus strand of LBNU01000661.1, from coordinate 240,253 downwards.
GAATTCAGTTCGGTTCAGTTTTCGGTTTACTTAGAATTTTTTTTTTAACCGAACTAACCGAACCGAATAACCCGGTAACACCCCTACATGCGATCACTAAAAAACATGTTGTATTTTAATTTTACAGGTAGTTGGTTTATTTTGAGCCCATTGGGCTTGATTTGTAATACTCGTTAATTGGCGTTTTGTAATGGACTAATGAGTTCGAAGAAGTGAGCCCACTAAGATGTCATTGCCAAGATGCCAATTATATCTAGCTTTTGTAGATTTCAGTTTTCACTATTACATTTTTTTTATGCCAATACTTTTGGAATTTGAAACGAGACTAAGTTTAACTTCAAAAAAAGAAAAGAAAAAGTGAGATCCTCGTTCCATTTTGAACATGATAATATGTCACTCATATGTTATTATTATTTTAAATAAAATTTTGAATTTAAGTAAAATAAAAGTGACACGTTAAAGAGCCCACATATTTTCTATTTTCACAAAAACCTTAACATAACCTATCATGTTAAATTCAGTCTTTAGAAGATCTCCATATTAAAAAAAAAAAAAAAAAAAAAAAAAAAAAAAAAAAAAAAAAAAAAAAAAAAAAAAAAAAAGCCTAGACCCCCATAGTGAATGCGGACATCACTTAATAACTCGTTTTAAAGATAGGCACACAATAGAATATTACGTAATAAATTGAAAATTCTTTCATTTAACAATAACAAAGGGAGTGAACCAAGTTGAATCGACTTGGTTTCTTCTCATTTGTTTAGAGTGCTCTTGTTCCCCGGCATCCTCTCGTTCAAAAAGTATCTTTAAACTCGTCGACACTCGTAGAGGAGGACGTAAAGCTCTTCGAAATAAAGCTTTTGCGTAGAGGCGATTTTGATTTATCTTACAAAAAAAGTCTTAAAATACATTTTTTTTTAACCAAAGACTATATATATGCATTTAGGTTGCTCTAAATTAGCATCGTCTAAATAATAGTAAACGGGTTGTGTAACAAGTAACTTGTTCCCAAAGACATGACATCTTTCACGCTAGCTTATTTACAGAAACACCTAATATCATGCATGGCTCCTTCAAAGTTGAAACCAAAAAACAATAAAAATAATCAAGAAATTATACCCTAAGAAAATAGAGAATGGAATCAGCAAACTCAGCGACAGTGATTGAGCACTCGATCGGTGGATTAAAAAACGATGCACTTCGTTTCGGTCTTCAAGGTGTCAAGAGTGACATGGTTGGATCTCACCCACTCGAAGCTGCTTTTCAATCGGTATAAATTTGTTCAATATATATCGTGTATAAATTACTGTAGTATTTTAGAAGGTGATATTAATATGATTTTGAATTTGTGTTAGGCTGTTGTTAGAGAAGAGGAAATGAAGAGGAAGATACTTGCCAACAGTTATGGTTCCGCCTTTCCGTTGAAACAGGATTTTGATCGCAAAATTCTCTCTAGGTATGAATTTAGTTACTAATTTTAATATGTTGTTTTGAGTATTATGGTGAAAGTTAGGGTTTTGTGCGTAAAGTTAGTTGAAGCTTAAGTAATTAAGTAAGATATTAATGTAACAAGGTGGACACTTGAGCAGTCAACATGTCTACATAGTAGAACTCTATTCTGTTTTGCGGTTATTTGGCGGTTCTGCATCTTTTGGGGCTATCTAGTAGTCATCTGCCATTTTCAAGTTACTTTTTTTACATGGAATCAGAAGGTTCACAACCCATCCAAACCAATGTGAACTTAACATGCAAACCCGGCAAGAAATACAGTTGTAGTTTTATAAGATAATGAACCTGGTCTATGAAAAGCTCATGATGTGGCTAAACGCCACTAACCTACAACTATTAGCTTACGTGTTTCCACAACTGTAGGAATCAAATCATTTTTATCTGTCCTAATTCAGTGACTTTAGGTTGAAATGGCAGAACTCCAATGTTGTGAAGAGTTTCGGTCCTTGGTCTATGAAAAGCTCATGGTGTGGCTGAACGCCACGAACAAGCCTACAAAAATTAGCTTACCAGGGTTTGCGCAACTGTAGGGACCAAATCCTTTTTATCTGTCATAATTCAAGTTTATCCTTATTTGTTAGAATAAATAAGGTGAAATAATCACTTCTGATTTTCATATGATTATTTAGATTTTGGGCGACAATAGTCCTAAAGTTTCTCTCTAATGTTAGCACTTATAAGACCTTATGACATATGAATAATTTTTGCTGATACCGAATGTGAACAATTACATTTACATTGTTGGCATATAACTCGATCTTTACAACGCTAAAGGCTGACAAGTGAAAGTCGAAAACCAATCTTACAAAATAAATAAATACACCACCAAATGTAGGTTGCAGCAGAGCTTTTCTTGTGTGCCACCTTAACACGTACTATATCGTTCGATACTTAGACTCTTCCCCCATCATACCTTGAAAGATGTTTGATCGCAGCATGAATCACGATCATGCTGTAAAACTGTGTCCCGCTTACAATTATCAAGATAACCTCTAGAGCACGCTGCAAAGAACATTCGTGGGTAAAAATTTCAAACATCTGATAGCCAACTAATGGTTCAAATTAGTGGAATTCGAAAACTGGTGCAAATAAGGAATTGTATCAATAATTACCCAGGTTGAACAGCTCCAACNTCGGTCCTTGGTCTATGAAAAGCTCATGGTGTGGCTGAACGCCACGAACAAGCCTACAAAAATTAGCTTACCAGGGTTTGCGCAACTGTAGGGACCAAATCCTTTTTATCTGTCATAATTCAAGTTTATCCTTATTTGTTAGAATAAATAAGGTGAAATAATCACTTCTGATTTTCATATGATTATTTAGATTTTGGGCGACAATAGTCCTAAAGTTTCTCTCTAATGTTAGCACTTATAAGACCTTATGACATATGAATAATTTTTGCTGATACCGAATGTGAACAATTACATTTACATTGTTGGCATATAACTCGATCTTTACAACGCTAAAGGCTGACAAGTGAAAGTCGAAAACCAATCTTACAAAATAAATAAATACACCACCAAATGTAGGTTGCAGCAGAGCTTTTCTTGTGTGCCACCTTAACACGTACTATATCGTTCGATACTTAGACTCTTCCCCCATCATACCTTGAAAGATGTTTGATCGCAGCATGAATCACGATCATGCTGTAAAACTGTGTCCCGCTTACAATTATCAAGATAACCTCTAGAGCACGCTGCAAAGAACATTCGTGGGTAAAAATTTCAAACATCTGATAGCCAACTAATGGTTCAAATTAGTGGAATTCGAAAACTGGTGCAAATAAGGAATTGTATCAATAATTACCCAGGTTGAACAGCTCCAACCAATATCTATTCCTTTGCAGGCAAATCTGGAGACACAATAAAAATTAAATACGCGTAAGTTTGAGTCCACTGGTGCCATTAAGAAAGTAAATCATGACATAGTTAGGTACCCCGTATGCCAATGTTTTTAGGAGGGTCTGATCTACCATAATCAATATCATATAACTTGGATACTGATTACCAATACAAAATAAGAGTTAATTCTAGGGTATGAATGTACCTGAAACCCTTCCAAATCCACCACGAATAACTGTTGAAATTCAGTGAAGTGGGTGTTTGGATTTGCATTTTGGAACTCATCATCTCGCAAGAATGAGTTTTTAGTAGTTTTGGCTAAAACTCTGATTATCAAAGAGTAAGCATAAATCCCATATTCACCTCTTATTTTAAGCTAATTTAACAGACTATGACATCTAATTCACAGATTGTCTGTTTGGTCATTTTACCTATTAATTACTTGAAAGAAAACAAGATTATTTTCAAGCACTCAAATATCTGGTTGTCCGATAACTACTCAAACAGCATAAGCACAAACAAACACTATCTTCAACAAGTGGTTTAATTACATAATCAATGTTAAACTAGTCATCTGGGATTTTCTGCCCACTAATGACAGTATTATTAGATATATAACAGATGAACAGATAGGGTACTGGCTACCTATTTGAAAGTTTTCCATGTCAACACTAATCCTTCCTTGGCTATATGTTGAATTGTGATTATTTGATTAATCATGTTGTCTATGATAATTATGTTTATTAATAGAACACTCTCAATCACTCATCGCTATTGCTCCCAACAGAAATGAGTTCACCTAGATATCTGCAAATTATAAAACTGATCTAATAAGACTGATAGAAACTGTGTCTATGAGTAGTTTGACTTAATACGGAAAATATGATGTGCGTGGATCCATCTGCAATTTCCTATGCATGTGATTTTTTATAATTGCTTCTTATTACATAATTGCTGAACAGGAATTTATCTGTCAAGTGTATATGGTTGTCTCTATTGTTTCTCATGAATTAGAATAAATACTTTCCTTGTTGGAGTCATTCACCTTGTAAAAATGTTTTGCACCTACAGATTTCAAAGGCCTCCTGGTCTTATACCATCCTCCATGCTTGGATTGGAGTCGATGACCGGAGCTTTGGAAGATTCTGGTGTTGAAGATTACCTCCAAGGTAATGAACGTAGCCCACATTATTTGTTATGTTGTTTTTTATCTTGACCTTTTATATGTTTTAGTTATGAGTTACTACAAGTTGCTCGAGATTGAGTTCTCATTAATTGCAGTAATTGAATGCAATTTCGGTTGTAACATATTTTAACATACCAAGAAATTGGATCATAACGATGATTCAGTCTTGGAATATGTATGTTTAGTCTTTCCTTGGTCTTAATATTTGTGTTTATGATTCTTGTAGGTGCCCATGACACTGAAACACTCCGTGCCCCAGACATGCATCATGGAATGGAGGTTCGTGTTGGGCTCTCGAAGGGACCAGTTCAACCTAGTTTCATGTGAAGTGGTTATAGTCTTTAATGTTGCAGACATATGTTGTTCGACTTTGAATATGAAGCTGAACATCTAAATGTCATATTTTCATTGTGATCGCTACCAATTCTAGATGTATGTTGAACCTTTTTTTGTGCTATTGCTATGTACTTCCTGCAAGTGAACTAACATTTTCACCACCTTGGTTTACTGCTAATGATCGCAAGTTACTTATATCTGAATCAGTTGCTTGGATTTTTCAAACAATTGCTCGTTTTGTCCCGCTGACACTGAAATATTTTTCTCTGTAAGAGGTTTTTAGTTAATCAACGATTAAGGTCAAGAATATTCCTCTATCGTGTCATTTAAAGAGTACTTTTAGTCTCTGAAAAATGCTTAACCAGAAGCTACACCTAACAAGTAAATCTTTTTTGGTGAAATATGTGAAAGTTGATTGCATAGAGTCATAGACTGCAAGTTACTAAGAATTCTGATTGCAGGCGACATAATCCAAGATAAATTCTGACCGGGCTGATATTGTAACAAGGAAAAATACACATTATGTATACGTAGCAAAATTGAGAAATTTACGTAGTAACTATTCAACTCAGGTTATGTTTATGGTAAAAGAATTCTAATGTATAGAACCTCAAGAATATCTTGCCTTAAGGTGGTTCGCCATGCCAAAAAGTACCCGTTTGACCCATTTCCTAACTTTCCAGGCTCGCCCATATTGAAACCTCTAAAGTATTGTGAAAAGATACTCAGTGAGCAGAAACAGTCTATTGAATCTAGTCAGTCTTCATATACGTAAACCACGACTATACGAATAAAACCCGGCTAAATGCTGCAAATACCGGCTATATCCGGCTATTCCGGCCAGGACCCGGCTAGACCCGGCCATTCCGGCCAATACCCGGATATATCCGGCCAAGACCCGGCCATTCCGGCCAATACCTGGATATATCCGGTCAAAACCCGGCCATTCCGGCCAATACCCGGATATATCCGGCCATGACCGGCCATTCCGGCCAATACCCGGATATATCCGGTCAAGACCCGGCCATTCCGGCCAATACCCGGATATATCCGGCCAAGACCCGGCCATTCCGGCCATGACCCGGATATATCCGGCCAAGACCCGGACATTCCGGTCATGACCCGGCTATATCCGGCCATGACCCGGCTAGATCCGGTTAGACCCCTAACAAGTAAATCTTGTTCAATACTGAAACTAGTTTTGCTCCTGAAAGAGTCTTCCTGGTGCATAACATGATGTTTTACTATGTTTGAACCTTTTGTTGTTTAATTCTTCAAACTTAAGTGTTCAATTATTTGGTATATAACTTATAATGACACCATTGTTTGCCTATTATGGCTGTATGCAGCTTGCTGTCCTTGGTGGCTCGTTACTCGGAACTTTCTTATCAGAAAAGGTTAGTCTTTTCAATCTCATCAAACGCGTGCACGCCACACCAATGCAACATTCTATTAACAATATCTCGTACATGAACATGACCTTTAAACCACGCAAGATAACTGTAACTCTATAAGTGCTGAAAACAGAACGGCCTTTTCTTTTCTTTCCAAAATGACAAAAGCAATCAGAACATGGAAGAAGTCACGAAACGATATAAAACATTACAATACGTAAGAATATGAGAATGTGCTCTTGCTTATATCTAAACGTAATGATTCCACGTCCCCTAAATGATAATGGAACCAAAAGAGGAATGATACGGTTAAATCAGAAACAAAATGCTGTCATTCTTCAAGCTAATGAGGCCAAAACTAATAGGGAAATTCATTTTGCCTGCCTTCTTTTTTACATCATTTGTTGGAAATTTCATTTCTTAATGTGGATTCCTTGAAATTTCATTTCAAAGCTAATGAGGCCAAAACTAATGTGTTATACCTAAAATACATTTTTAAATTTCAGTTTTCATTACTTTTCTATCAAAAAAAGTTTGACTTGCTTTTTAAAAAGTTGTCTAATAACCATCGTTAAAAAGTTTATGAATCATGTTTAATAAATACTATATATACTTATCATTTGAACTTTGTATATAACACATCATTTGTAGAAAAAATAATACTATAGAAGAAGATAAATTTTAACTAACTGTTGTCATGTTTCATTTTTAATTTCACTAAATATTTTTGTACATTATTTGATACTCCCTTCGTCCCAAATTTATTGTCCAGTATTGACTTTTTTAGTCTTTCTTCTTCAACTTTGACCTTAAATATTTTTGTGGGTGTTATATAATATTTGATGCAAAATATATAAATGGATTGGGTTTTAAGTCTACTTTTCAATGGTATAATTTTTCATCAAGTATTATATAAGAAAAAAAAAATATTTGTGGTCAAAGTTGAAACATTTTGACTTTGAAAATTCAAAGTGGACTATAATTTTGGGACGGAGGGAGTACATTTTAAAATTGATTCTTTGACTTGAATATCGTATGTTACAACTTTTTTCAGTTACATTCTAATTATTTTACGTTGTATGCATCAACGTTACATGAAGAGGGCCATTTGGTTTGATGATAGGAATCACAATTGGTATTAGTTTGATAGTAGTAGTGGGCCTCTCAAGAATGATAGATTCATTCCACTAAGGTCCTTTGGCACCTTTCATGTGTGCCCAATATATGGATTTCACCATACCGATTACTATGAAACAAATAACATATATCATTNACATCTTCAGCAGTTGATGAAGCTGCATATCCAGACTTACCAGTAAATATTGATATCCATGTCATTTTTTCTAGTTTGCGTTTGTGGATTCTAAGAACACTTGAAAGAATGCTTTGTAGTTTGTAAAGATGATATTATATTTTTCAGATTGTGATGAACTTGTATCAAAGCATCACCAACTATTTATATAAGTAAAGTTGATAGGCTAAGAATATTGTAATAATAAATTGCATGAGGTACCATTGAACGTTTACTCGGTCTTGAACACCCATAAAGAATCAAGAAATTCGTGGGAACATGTGACATAAACGTTCAACGCTTTGAATATTTACAAGAATTAACTAACTTATTTTTAGTCCATCAAGTTTTACATAGTCTCATTTTGAACACCCCAAGATTTATCAAATACTTTAAGCATACGAATTATATAGACATAGCATATTTCTTTTGAATTGAGTTATCCCATTAGCTTACACGCAATAAGTTACAATTGACACTTAACCTTTGCTTTGTTATCGAGTTCTAAAAAGGGGGTTTAATTAACTCCACTAATGCATTTTTTTATTAATAAAAGATGAATAATCGTGAAATTTTTTAAAAATACTTCAAAAATTAAAAAGTTTTAAAAAAATTTGTAAAAAAATTCCAGAAGATAGGAGACGTTGGTGGATAAAAATGTTGTGAATAAGGTTTTTCTAAAAGTGTATACTTTTGAAGAAAAAAAATGTTGAAAAATCGCTTGCGCAATAAAATTTTATAAATCGCCTTTTTGTGTATCAAAAATTTCATTTTTGCATCCAATTTCTTTTTAATATATTAATTAAAATTTTATTGTGCATCAAAAAATTTATTCTTCATTAAAAATTTGTTTTTTGGGCATTAAAAACACGTATAAAAACTCAAATTCGAAAAGGCTTTCTTCACAACTTTTTTATGCACCAACATCCTTTATATGCGGGTAAAATTTCAAAAAATTTTGAGAATTTTTACACTTTTCATGGATATTTGTTTTTTTTATTTGATTTATCTACTTTGTAACATTAATTTTATATAGCTTTGGTTGGTGACCTGGTGTGATGATTATGGTATAGATTGAGTTTTGGATTTGATAATTTAAAAATATAATCAATTACAATTTAGGTTATTTCATTTTTTTTTTTACAATTTATACCCAACTTTTTTTTTAAACCACAACTACCACCATAACCCACCGCCACCATTTTCACCACCATGATTAAATTACTTTGCTGTGGTAGTTGTGTTGTGGTGGTATCGGCTGTGGTGTGTTGTGGTGGGTTATGAAGGTGGTGGTGGTGGTGACCGATGAAGGTGGTGTGGGTCACTGAAAAATCAGGTCGAAGAAGAAGGTAGTAGTTGGTAGTAGTTTGTTTTGACCTGTTAATTATCTTCAATTGCAACTAAAAAAAAGTTGGGTATAAATTGTAAAAAAAAAAATGAAATAACCTAAATTGTAATTGATTATATTTTTAAATTATCAAATCCAAAACTCAATCTATACCATAATCATCACACCAGGTCACCAACCAAAGCTATATAAAATTAATGTTACAAAGTAGATAAATCAAATAAAAAAAACAAATATCCATGAAAAGTGTAAAAATTCTCAAAATTTTTTGAAATTTTACCCGCATATAAAGGATGTTGGTGCATAAAAAAGTTGTGAAGAAAGCCTTTTCGAATTTGAGTTTTTATACGTGTTTTTAATGCCCAAAAAACAAATTTTTAATGAAGAATAAATTTTTTGATGCACAATAAAATTTTAATTAATATATTAAAAAGAAATTGGATGCAAAAATGAAATTTTTGATACACAAAAAGGCGATTTATAAAATTTTATTGCGCAAGCGATTTTTCAACATTTTTTTTCTTCAAAAGTATACACTTTTAGAAAAACCTTATTCACAACATTTTTATCCACCAACGTCTCCTATCTTCTGGAATTTTTTTACAAATTTTTTTAAAACTTTTTAATTTTTGAAGTATTTTTAAAAAATTTCACGATTATTCATCTTTTATTAATAAAAAAATGCATTAGTGGAGTTAATTAAACCCCCTTTTTAGAACTCGATAACAAAGCAAAGGTTAAGTGTCAATTGTAACTTATTGCGTGTAAGCTAATGGGATAACTCAATTCAAAAGAAATATGCTATGTCTATATAATTCGTATGCTTAAAGTATTTGATAAATCTTGGGGTGTTCAAAATGAGACTATGTAAAACTTGATGGACTAAAAATAAGTTAGTTAATTCTTGTAAATATTCAAAGCGTTGAACGTTTATGTCACATGTTCCCACGAATTTCTTGATTCTTTATGGGTGTTCAAGACCGAGTAAACGTTCAATGGTACCTCATGCAATTTATTATTACAATATTCTTAGCCTATCAACTTTACTTATATAAATAGTTGGTGATGCTTTGATACAAGTTCATCACAATCTGAAAAATATAATATCATCTTTACAAACTACAAAGCATTCTTTCAAGTGTTCTTAGAATCCACAAACGCAAACTAGAAAAAATGACATGGATATCAATATTTACTGGTAAGTCTGGATATGCAGCTTCATCAACTGCTGAAGATGTTACTAAAGGAATTGATGGAACTGGTCTCACTGCCATTGTTACTGGTATATTATATTTCTTACTTGCTACTTCTTTTTATATGTTTCTGTTCTGTTTCTAGTTGATGATGATGTTTCGATATATGTTTGTAATTAATGGATGGTTTAAGAATTGATCATACTCAGTAGACTAGGAAAAAAAAGTCAACTGTTGACAGATTTTACTAGATATGAATAAACTAGTTAGGACTATACTTCATCTTAGAATATTGGATTAGTACTTTGCAAAGGTTAAAACTTTGCATTCATGCTTGCTGATAAGGGTGTTTATGTGAATTTCAGGAGCAACAAGTGGTATCGGCTTAGAAACAGCCCGGGTGCTGGCCTTACGTGGAGTACATGTCGTCATCGCAGTCAGAAATGTTGAATCTGGTAACAAAGTGAAAGAGGGCATTGTTGAGAAAATCCCCAATGCTAAAATTGATGTGATGGAGTTGGATATCAGCTCTTTGGAGTCCGTACGGAAATTTGTATCACAATATTGCGCAAAGGGACTTCCATTGAACATCTTAATGTAAGACTAACTCATTACAACCTATAGCACTACATGTTTATTGTTCGTATAACTCGGGACGTTATAAATGGACTAATTTTATGAATTGTTTGTGTCAAAAGTCTCAATGCAGGGATAATGACTCCTCCCTTCTCATTAAGCAAAGACAACATCGAATTGCAATTTGCAACCAATTATGTTGGTATGTCATCTTTTACTAAGTTTCTCTTTTGCTGTTTTCACTCTTGACAAATATGTTATTGACAAAACATAAAATCTTTATTTTGTTAGGTAACTTTGTTTTGACAAACTCGTTGTTGGATACAATGAAAAAGACCGCAAGTGAAAGTGGGAAAGAAGGAAGGATTGTTATGCTTTCGTCTGAGGTTCATAAGGTGACATACAACGGAGGAATTTGGTTCGATAAAATCAATGACGAGAAGAGGTACTAAACCTTGAACTTATTGCAATAAATATTCAATTATTTATAGGATCCACCTAATTTGTGTTATGGATTTTCAGCTATAGCGCCTTGAAGGCTTATGGCCAATCAAAGCTTGCTCCTATATTGTACACCAACGAGCTAACAAAACGGCTACAGGTAATCTTTAACTAATCATCTAACATGATTCTTGAGTCATAATAAAGACTTTTGGCCTTTTTGTTTAACTTTTATTTTCGGCCCATTTTGCAGGAAGAGGGAGTTAATATTACTGCAAATTCGCTGCACCCTGGAGTTATTAACACAAACCTCGCACGTCATGGTGGCTTCTTCGCTATGTTTGTAAATGCGGCCAAGAGCTTCTTGAAGAACATTCCACAGGTTTGTTTAATAAGATACTTGTGTAATTTTTCATCTTTTTTTCTTTGGTTAATGATAATGTAAGACTAATTATGTCTGTTTTTTGTTTATTCAGGGAGCTGCAACTACATGTTACGTAGCATTGCACCCACAGCTAAAGGGCATCAGTGGCCAATATTTTGCTGACAGCAACTTGTCGAAAGCAAGTGGATATGCTCAAGACCCTGAATTAGCTAAGAAACTTTGGGATTTCACTGTGAAATTGACCCAATCAAAGTAATCTGGTCGTGAATCGCTATCTTTGCAATCTTTATAAACACAATAATAATTTATGTTCTTTGTAGTAAAGATATATGTTGTAACAAGAGTCCCGAATGTTTTATGTAGTTGCTTTGAACTTTTTATGATGAATGAAATTTTGTTCTTTTCGACATTTCTTTTAATACATCATCCACAATACTATTTTAACTGTGACTTAAACTTTAAGGGTAGTTTAGTAAATTTAGAAATTTGTTTGACTTGTCATACAAGTTTGTTCAGAACTAGAAAACTAATCTATGACTGATAGTTTTGCCTATAAATAGAGATTAATAGCTTTAAAATTCTTTGTACCTTTTGAATTAGAATTTTGAGTTTTGTACCTTTGAATTGGTTTTGTATTTGGTTTGGTAATTTGAATAAAGCTTCCTCTTCTTTTGTCGATTTTGTTTGTTTGTTTCGTTCATATGATAGCGAACATCAACAAACAATGCTATTAACTGAAATATAGTGACACATAAACATCAAAAAGTGAAACATAAACTCACGAAGACAATGGTCTGTGACATATTCGACCTATGGCTTGTTTTGAGCCATGATCCAACCCGACCCAACCCAATCGAAGAATATGTTGTGACTTGTGAGATAAGTACATATATACAGGGACGGAACCAGGGGGTGTCCCGGGGGGTCCCGGGACACCCATGAATATTTGTTTCGCAGTGTTAATTTTGTTAAAAAACACCGATTTTTTTTAAATGCACCCGGTCACTAAAAATTATGTTTGCAGTATTGTTTAGTTTATTCTATGTGCACCTGGTCACATCGCGTCCTGGTTCCGTCCCTGCATATATAACTAACCATAATATCAAGGGACACCTAACACATATAAAAAGTTGTAATCTTTCAACAAGAGGATCCAAGATCCCTGATACGCGTCATATGTGTTATACGGAGTAAGATGTTTGTAATATTGTTAATTTGGTATAAACTTGAGCTAGTAGTAAGAAGCAAGCTGAAGATAAGCATAAATGTTCGTTTATTATGATGACTTAAATTACAAGGCGTTGTGTAAATTGGAAAGATATGTTTTTAACATTAATCATATAGCTTTTTATAACATCAAATACACAGTAATGACAGTGCAGACTCGACCGTCGTTACATGATTGCAAATTTGCTTTGAAAGAAATTTATAGCGGTGATGAAGTTAGCTTCCCATTAACCAACTCAATACTAAAATCCCAAAACTTCTTTAAAAATTCGGGATCATTAACAAATGCGCTTGTAGTGGATATGTTATTATCAACCCAATACTCGCCAGTAATCCCTTTAACAGCCGGGTTCAGTGCTAGATAGCACGTAGTTGACGCTCCCTAAACACATAAATGAAATCTTTTAGTGAGACCATTGCTACCGTAGACAAAACACTTATGAGTACAGAAAACAAACCTGTTCCACATTCTTGAGGAATAGCCGTACGACATACCCGAAGACCACTGTTTAAAAGCAGGCAACCAGTCACATCAAAATAAAAGAAAAAAATAGCTTCAGAAAATGCTACTAAGTCTTAAAAAAAAGTACCTCGAACCAAAAGTGAGCTTCGTGCAATATTTGTTGCTATAATGCCTGGATGGACCGAATTCACAGTTATATTCACACCCTCTTCCTTGAGCCGCCTTGAGAGTTCCTTTGCGTGCAATGCATTAGCAAGCTTAGATTGTCCATACGCATGTAAAGCATTGTAACTGTCACGTATAGCAAATTGAGATGTTAGTGATGGCTTGTTAACTTTTGTCAAACATTTTATGGTAATTTGAGTCCAATACATACCTCTTTTCATCGTTTATCTTATCGAACCTAACTCCTTCTTTATAAGTTGTTGCATGGAGAACAGACGACAAAATGACGATTCTTCCCTGAATACCGGACTTTTGTGTTGTATTTTTCATTGTTTCCAACAGACTGTTTGTCAAATGGAAATGACCGATATGATTTGTGGCAAATTGTAGCTCTATGTTGTCCTCCGAGAGGCTGAAAGGTGGAGCCATAATCCCTGCATTCGCACTATAAACGCAATTTCAAATTAATTACTTGAAATAAAATCGAGTATGGAGTTAACACGAGACAAGTATAGTTACATGAGAATATTTAGAGGATATCCAGAAGACTTGAATTCGGCCACAAATTTATTAACGGATTTGAGTGAGGAAACGTCAAGCTCCATAACATCGATCTTGGCTTTGGGGACTTCATTAATAATATCTTGCTTAACTTTGTGACCCGCTGTGGTGTTTCTAACTGCCATAACCACATGAACGCCGCGTAAAGCTAGAACTCGTGCAGTTTCTAGGCCAATACCACTTGTAGGACCTATATATTCATTTCACAATATATGTACATGAGATACACACTTTTGAATGTTTATAAAAACTACTTATGATCATTTGCTTCCTTGATGTATGGTTAACAAAAAATTTAAGTGCTTATTTCAATCTGCTTATCTGCTACATGTTTATTTTGAAGGCTTATATGTTTTGAAACTTTTTATCTACTTAAAAAGGTAAAAAGCACTTAAATAAGCAATTCTAAACACCTTTTCATTACAAGTTTTGATAAACATTAAGATGATAATGAATAATGATAGAAGAAGAAACCTGTAATAATCGCGGTAAGGCCATAAGCTTCGATTCCTTGAGTAACTTCTTCAGCTGTGGATGAAGCTGAAAATCCACTTGGTCCCTTCCATGAAAATATCCACATTTTTCTAAAAGCGTCTCGTGTCAACTTGGATATAATGTGAAAGTGTTTTTAGCACAAAATTTTGTTGAGAGTAGTAATGCAAAAGTGTTGTGAAGTTAAAGAAGATTTATAATAGATGTGAATAAGAACTCAAAGGTTGCAGTTCTATATATTATGACAAAAGTATGTAAACAAATTATATAAGGACAAAAAGGGTGTCGTTAGAGTATTATATTATAGCGACAAAACACTAAATGGTTGAAAAAGCATTCGAGTGTCAAAATATGTGTGCTTGTCTACTTTCATCAAACGTCGGAAAATTATTATATGTCGATTATTATTATTATTATATTATAATCTTTTTTGGCGACTATTTTTTAATATGTTAACTAATAGCTACTTGATTCAAAGAATGGGATTTTGCTAAACATGAAATATCATTAGACACTAGACTAATACTGTAAATCTTTAGACTAGAACCAATTTACAAAAAAGATGTAACTATAGGGACGGAAACATGACCAAATATGATTGGGTGCACAAAATTTTTTGTAAGTATAATAACTAAATAACTCTAGAAACATATTTTGATGGAGCAGATGCATTTAAGATGCATTTAGAAAAAATCAATATATATATATATATATATATATATATTTTTTAAATTAACACTATATTAAAAATAAATAAATAAATAAATCCATGGATGTCTCGGGACCCGCGGGACCCCCCCCCCGTTTCCGTCCCTATGTAAGTCCTTAACTAAACTTTGATTAGACTTATATTGTTCATAAAAATAAGTTTGCATATACTCTCATGTCTCATGCATGCTCACTTAGCCATATGTTCACCCGTCACGACAAAACATTTCTAATCCTCATGATTTCATTAGTCCGCGTAAACACATGCCATGTTTTAGATCACGTTGCTCGTATATGGAATACAGCATGTAAGAAACTGCAACATGAAACAAATACAGCAAAATGTAATGTGCATGGTTTGTGTCCATGAGATAGTTTACATGGTCCATTTTATACTTTACAGACCAAAAGTAGACCCATTATCTAACATGAACAGTAGTTACAATAATTTCTTAACTTCTTGCTAGTGCAGAATAAAAAATAAAAAAAATTATTAAAAAAATGTGGATGCTTGGAAAGAAAGGAGAATCAGGGTTTGGAAGTAAATCAACAGCTGAAGATGTTACTCAAGGAATCAATGGATCTGGTCTCACTGCTATTGTTACTGGTTCAATCTTGATCCTTTTGACTTTTTTCTTCAACTGTTTGACCTTTTTATGTTATTTTTGGGTACAAAGAGATATTGTTTAAGTTCATTAATTTGTTTTCTTGATCTTGATCTGATATTTTGATACATGTTTTATGGTGAAAATAAATATTACAGTAGTACATATGACTATATGAGAATGTCTTTCAAGGTAGATACTTAACATAGGACACATGTTTTATGGTCAAACTAAAAATTTAAACTTTAGAGTTACATATTGATCAAAAGACAAAAAATGGTCTCTATTTGTGGATAACATTTGAGCATTTAACAAGAACAACAAAAAGTTTCATGTTTCGATATATGTTGAATTCCATATCTTTATTTTTAGTCGAAGTTTCTTCGTTTGACCTCAAGGGATTAATGCAACTTATTGTTTCATTTGAGTTTATTCGATAAAGTTTAGTCATATGGTATTTGTCTGTGTATTAGGAGCTTCAAGTGGTATCGGCACTGAAACAGCACGAGTCCTTGCCTTGCGCGGTGTGCATGTGGTTATGGCAGTAAGAAATACAGAAGCCGGTACAAAAATTAAAGAAAATATAGTTAGTGAGACACCTACTGCTAAAGTTGATGTGATGGAGCTAGATCTCAGCTCTCTTACATCTGTAAGGAATTTTGCAGCCCAGTATTGCTCGTCAGACCTTCCTTTAAACATTCTCATGTAAGCTATTTTACCTTATATCGTTTATAAGTATGGATCTATATATATTGATAATGACATTAACATGTAATATTAGTACTTTGTGCTGTCAAAAGTAACAATGCAGGGGTCATGGCTCCACCGTTCACGCTTTCAAAAGACGGAATAGAACTACAGTTTGCCACAAACCATTTAGGTATGTAGACAAGTTTGATGGTTCAGGTTGGATTTAGACATTTAGGTATGCCACAAACCATTCAGGTTGGATTTAGTAACGGGATTGGGTTGGTTAAGCCCAGACATTTTTTGTTCAAATTTTTTTCTTATTCATAAATTATTTGTGTTTGAGATATGAACATAACTCGAATAGCCCATTCTTAAGTAATATATTTGAAAGCATATCATGATAAAAACTGATATAAAGGTGTCGTCTTTTGTCAGGTCATTTTCTTTTGACGAATCTTTTACTTGAGACCATGAAGAAGACTTCAAATGAGCAAGAAAAAGAAGGAAAGATAGTTAACGTGTCATCTGAGGCTCATCGAATTACATACAGCAAAGGAATAAACTTTGACAATATAAACGATGAATCAAGGTACACATTTGAAGTTCATTGCACATTTTCACATCATCAGAACATGGGTGAATGCATCGTCTATTGCATATCTTTAACTTGTTTATTCTGTTCTACGGCTCAGTTACAGCTCCATATACGCCTATGGACAGTCAAAGCTGGCCAACATACTGCACGCCAACGAGTTAACAAGGCGGTTTAAGGTTTTTTTTTTTTTTTTTTTTTTTTTTTTTTTTTTTTTTTTTTTTTTTTTTTTTTTTTTTTTTTTTTTTATTTTTTTTTTTTTTTTTTTTTTTTTTTTTTTTTTTTTTTTTTTTTTTTTCCGAATTTCTAATATTTATCAGCATATTGCTATTTAGCTCTTTTAGCTAAATTCTTATGATATATATACATACATAATTTTAAAAACCAGGAAGAGAAGGTGAACTTAACTGCAAACTCGCTGCATCCTGGTGCCATTGCAACCGGTCTTTTACGCCATCACAGCTTTCTTGACGGTAAAATTCAGATCTTTTTTTAAAAAAAACTTAATATCCACTTTTAAAACATTTCCTTTTAACATATTGTTCTTTTAATCTTAAACTGTTCTTTATATAGGCATAGTTGATTGGGTCGGTAAATACTTCCTGAAAACTATCCCGCAGGTTAGTGTTAGGCCACTTAACTGAGTAGCTTTTTCTGGAAACTGACTCACTTACGAGCCCTTTTCAAAATTGATTTTCAGGGGGCGGCAACTACATGCTACGTTGCATTGCACCCACAAGTGAAAGGGATTAGTGGTGAGTATTTTGCTGACAGTAACAAACTGAAGCCCAGTTCTTTTGCTAGAGATTCTGAATTGGCGAAGAAACTGTGGGATTTTAGCCTGGGCATGGTGGCTCCTTGATTAGACTGAATATCGAGAGATGATCAAACTTGTTTGTGTGCTTTTATGTATGAATGTCAACTCGTTTGTTCTTAATTTGTACTGTGATACGTGAAAAAGAGTTTCAAAGTGTTGTATATATGTATTTTCTCACAATTATACACTAGTGAAAAAAAGATATGTGCATTGTGAGCTAATGCAACATGGTTAGCCTAGGAACCGCTTTAGGCACAGTTGCGGCCGCAGGTTCTTAGCATGGATATGGGCCAAGCCATAAAAAGGTTAGTCATGGGCTCGTTGAGCCCGATCCTTGTGAACCATATCACATATTTTTTATACAACTATGGTAGAGACACAGACTAGCATATGTATGATCAGAATCTTTTTTCCAAATTAAATAATCAGATCAGATCACAAAAGCTAATAGATTAGTATATAAGTTTTAATCTGTAGGATTCCAGCAGTTGTCCTGTCACAAAAACCAATAACTAGTTGATAATTACTATAGCTTAAATAAAATATCAGCATTGATATCTATGTAGTCACTGCACAATCTACATTGCAAGCTTCAAAATGTGGTTTTTTCAAAAGAAAGGGGAATCAGGATTTGGAGGTTATTCAACAGCAGAAGATGTTACTCAAGGAATCGATGGATCTGGTCTTACCGCAATTGTTACAGGTAAAATCTTACTTATAAGTTTCATGTGGGAATCACTTACTTCTTTCGATAAGCCTTGAGACTCGTCTCAACTTCAAGTCAACCATCATTCTTTTGACCTAAACTGTAATGTAACTTGGTATTCTATATGATATTTGTGTGTGTATTTAGGAGCTTCAAGTGGTATCGGCGCAGAGACAGCACGAGTGCTTGCCTTACACGGAGTACATGTGGTTATGGCAGTAAGAAATACAGAAACCGGTACAAAAGTTAAAGAAAGTGTACTTAAAGAAACACCTAATGCTAAGATTGATGTAATGGAGTTAGATCTTGGCTCTCTTGCATCCGTAAGGAAATTTGCAACCGAGTATTGCTCGTCTGCTCTTCCTTTAAACATTCTTATGTAAGAAATACTATTCTTAACTGGCCTCATTGTACCTTTCTATATTTGGTTTTATTGTCTAGTTGACAATTAGAGGTAAGATTAGTTATTTGTGTTGTCAAAAGTAACAATGCAGGGGTCATGGCTCCTCCATTCACACTTTCAAAAGGCAATATCGAACTACAGTTTGCCACAAACCACTTAGGTACGAGATAATCACATTATTTGAAAGCACTCCGTCTGTTTATTTTCATAAAATCAACTTCAAAATGCATATCCAAACACCCCTAAAGGTGTCGTCTTTTATCAGGTCATTTTCTTTTGACAAATCTTTTACTTGAGACCATGAAGAGTACTTCACGTGAACAAGGAAAAGAAGGAAGAATAGTTAATGTCTCATCTGTGGGTCATCGATTTGCAAAAGAAGGAATCAACTTTGACAAAATAACAGATAAATCAAGGTACATAACCCCAAGGGTGTATGCAGTGTTTAGTGTGTAATGTAAACTTATATGACTCTTTCTGTAATTTAGTTACGGTCCCATAGAGGCCTATGGACGATCAAAGTTGGCCAACATATTGCACGCCAACGAGCTAGCAAGGCAATTCAAGGTAATCTTAAGTTAATTTGTAATAATCTTCAAGAAAATGAATCTTAGCTCTCGTTGCATTGTTCCTATAATTTTCACATAATTGTCGAAAAACCAGGAAGAGAAGGTGGAGTTAACCGCAAATTCATTACATCCTGGTGCCATTCAAACCAATCTTTTACGGCATCACTTATTTATTGAGGGTAAAACTAAAATCTTTTAGCATAACTTAATATCTACTGTTTAATTAACTTAATATCTACTGTTTAAACATTATAGTTACGTATTGGCCTTTTGATCTTGTATTATTTATGAATCAGGTGTAATGAATTGGGTCGGTAGATTCTTTCTGAAAACAATCCCACAGGTTAGTGTTACGCTACTTAATCCTTCATGTCTAGACCACATAAGTTTTCAAGAACAGGACTCACTGACCCTTAAGAAATTTGAATTTCAGGGGGCGGCAACTTCATGTTATGTGGCATTGCACCCACAAGTCAAAGGGGTTGGCGGGGAGTATTTTGCCGACTGTAACAAAGGAGATAGGAGCTCTTTTGCGAAAGATCCCGAATTAGCCAAGAAACTATGGGATTTTAGCTTAAGCATGGTAGCTAAATAATCAGGTTTACTCCATGCATCAAAGAGTTGAAATCGGCTGGCTAACGTGGATGATTAGCAACGCTCGAGTCTTAACTTGCAGCTGCTAAAACCAATCTTTTTGTGTATCTGTGTTCTCTTGAAATAATTGTAATGTTTTTATAACATTAATTTTTTGTAATGACACACTAGTTACCAACCAAACACAATTAAAGCCCATATGACAGAAAAAGGTTCTTCATTGATAAAGCTTTTGTTGTGCACAAAACATGGTTACATCACTATTTTCATACCCTACTCTAGTCTAAACCAGAGATGAACCACCCTAAACCATGTTCTACATCTAACACAACAATCTAACCATTTATAACAAAATTTCGATTTTAATATGTAACCTTCTTCCTGTACGTCTCCATAACGAAAACAAGCCCATGAGTCCCTACCCTTTTTTCATGCATAACAAGTATCGGTGTACACTTCTTTACATCCACCACGAACCACTGTTAAATGCTGGAGTTTCATAAGCTATCCATCTGCGTAACCACAGCAAATGCATATCAGATTGATATCTTTGTCAGCTTCTTCAGATTATAACACGAAATAACTGTACCTATAGTTAATAGCATCCCCCTCCTTCCATTTCAGCTACCAAAAGAGATTATGAACATAAAAAACAAAATAATTATAGATATTATTTATAATTAGTTGGACTAAGATGGTGGTTGAAATCAAATCCATTCTCTTCGACTAATCACTGGTGAAGTGGGTTTGAGGTCAATGGGAGGGTACTGTTTGACAGGATCTCTCAGGAGTTGCTGAGAAACGCGGTCAGCAAAAACGGACTTCCCACCATATGTTTCCTTTTGGTTCCCTAAAAAATCATTATCCGATGGAACTATCTCGTGATAAAAGGGAGAACCTTGAGGCATTGCACGAAACATATCAGGCTTCCGGTCATGAAAGTGAGGTCCGGTAGTCATTGGGCCAAAAGATCGAGTGGGAGACCTTGTACTCAAACCTGTAAACTCTGGAGTATATGGCTTCTGCAAATGGTTGTAATACGAAACGGCCCCACCGCCACCGCCTCCTGTCAATGGTGTTGATGCACCCGAGATGATTCTCGGGCTTGAAATTGGTGACGGTGATAATCTCCCATTCATATTTTGACCCGGTTTTGGACCCAAAAGAGGGCTACCCAAGTGGGAAACTGGGCATGACACATTGCGAGGGATATGACCTCTTGAGTGAAGAACCGAGACGCCTTCAGAAGCGTGTCCAATGCCCTGCAACCATCATAATAGTGGATAAATAATCAAATGCAAACTTTCTTTAAAAAATAAGAAAAAAAAATAATAATAAATAAAAAATAAAATAATAATAATAATAATAATACCAAATATCTCATTGAATTTGTAACTGGGCCAAGATTAGGTATCAGTCTTTCCGATGAAGCAATATTTTTAACAAACGGGTGGTCAAGAAGCTGGGAAGCACTAGGTCGACGACATGGTGCCCTCTGCAAGCATTGCAAGATAAAATCTTTTCCATCATCCGAAAGATGATCAGGTATGAACGGAAGTTCTTTGCTGTTTCCAACCTTAAACAAAGCAGCAACCTTTGACATGCATGTAAAAAACCAAGAAAATTAATAGTTCGATCAAAAAGCCAAAAATACAGATAAAAATGCAATACTTTTTCAAAATTTGTAAAATATGTAACCTACTAACCCCTTCGTACTGACTCCATGGTGGTTTAGTTGTAGCCATTTCTAGTACAGTACAACCAAGGCTCCAGATATCCACCGCAAGATTGCAACCATTTGAGTTATTATTAATAACCTAAAACAGTTTAATTTAATTCAGCACTTATAAGCATATAATTTTTTTTATGAAATCTGACATATTAAGTTTGGTAGGTAGGCTAACCTCGGGAGCCATCCAGTACGGGCTTCCCTTAAAAGATAATGGGCATGACGGGCCTGAAATCTGTAAAATTGAAATCATGTCAAGAGACTGAAATACAGGTGACCAAATTTAGATGCTGTTCAGCATATTATGTATATCACTTACATGTTTTGCCATCCCAAAATCAGCTAATTTTACACGTCCATTAGGGTCAACCAAGATATTTGCTCCTTTAATATCCCTAAGAGATATAAATTACAGAGTATGTGAGGCTGTGAGTACTGAAATACGAATAATCAAGCCGTGACCAAACAGAACTTACCTATGGACTGTATTTTTGGCGTGCAAATACGCAAGTCCTGACAATATTTGATGAGTGTAACTTCGGATAGCGATTTCACCCAGGTGTCCGTACTCCTGAAGAAGTTTATGAATAGAACCGCCCGAAACATACT
Source organism: Artemisia annua (assembly GCA_014162995.1). Lineage (NCBI taxonomy): Eukaryota > Viridiplantae > Streptophyta > Magnoliopsida > Asterales > Asteraceae > Artemisia > Artemisia annua. The sequence goes on along the minus strand of LBNU01000661.1, from coordinate 217,826 downwards.
CCAAGTATATATAAAGTTTGTCATCCACCTGATAAGTTTATACCAAAGCAACCATGCGTTAAAACAGTATCATAAACCATTACAATATATGTAAAACATAAAAGTAACATGGGTATATATAAATTCTTACTGTCTCGGATCCATAGTATTGCACAATGTTTGGATGCCGCAAACGACTTAAAAGTGCAATTTCCTGCCGGATTATCACGACCAAGTGTCAGGTTTCTAATTTATATATGGTTAAGATGGTAATTTTATAAAAGAGTGATAATTTATTAGAGGGTGTGGTAAATGACTTACTTGCCCCAACTGTTGAGCACTTTCTTTTGACTTTGCATCATCCGAGAATAAAGTTACCTCCTTCATTGCACACATTTCACCACTCTCACTACAATATAAAAAATAAAAATAAAAAGTCAAGCGGTTTGGTCAATATGAGAAAATGAATATACAATAATTTGACTTTGACCACCAACCTGTTAAAACCAAGATAAACATGACCGAAAGTGCCTCTACCAAGCAATTTACCCTTCTTCCAACGTGAACCATGGCTAGCCAACATATCAGCTCTACCTGGGCTTCTAGGAAACGTTGGTGTACTCCCCGTTGAATATGAGGGTGAATAAGGACCATTATTTGACATGGTCAATGGAGGCAAAGGTAGCCGGTATGTTTGTTGTTTTCCATTAACTGCGTCTTCTGGCCAGTTTGCAGATGAGTCCATGTTCGACCCACCGGCTCTTGGATGCAATGGTGTGACAGACCCACTATGTATTCTTGAGCTAGGGCCAGGGCTAGTCATCCTAGGACTAGGTATAGGTGAGCACTCAGGGCTACATCTACTGTGTTGCCAAAACAACTGAGCCGATGACATGTCTCCACCGACCGAATTATGACCTGAGTTGTGACCCGACCCTGGACTTGAGCAGTGACCCGATCCAAGAAAACCTGCATCAGCATAAGGCCTTCCGGCCCAGAAACCAGAATTTAGGGTTGGGTCAGGCCCAAATGCTCTCATGGGGCTTCTAGAAGGACTGGACCTTGAGCTATCTGGAGCACCAAAGAAAGCACCAGATTGTGGTATCTGTAATTTCGCCATGTGTCGACATACTGGTCGCCGCTTTGGTGAATTTGGCACCGTTTGGTTGTGCAAAGGTGCTTTCACTGGCTTCGGTTTTTCCCTTCTCTTTGGTGTTATAAATGTAACATGGCTAAAAGATTAACAAAACAGTGGGTTAATTACCAGCAGTAAAAAAATAATAATAAATCTGTAAAATATTCAAGTGCAAATATGAAAACTCACCAAGGACTATTTGTAGAAGTTTTATTCCCAGTTTCATAATCAGATGCTTGAGGGCTCAGAAGCCGGGAATCAGGCGGATCGTCACTGTCACTATCACTATCAGTAAAAACCGAATCCGTTGCTAAATCCCCTTCAACATCAATTTGACCCTGTGCATTTTGGGTATTCCTAGGTTTAGGAAGGGGAAAAAGCAATAACGGTGACGACCCATTTCCAATCCCTGAGTTTCTCAGCACCCGCTTCCCAGAATCAGCCCGACCCGTATCTGTATCAGGAAGCGGTAGCGGGTGGGCAAGGGGTCTCTGGGAAAAACTTAGTGACCGGGCCACTAGTGTCGATGGAGACGGTGATAGGGACCCAACACGGGAATGAGACCCCTTTTCAGAGGCTATTTCACTCCGCCTTCGAGACGACTTTTGTTTTGATTCTGATGTTGGACTTTTCAGCTTTCTTTGAATGGTACCAAAAATACCGCCAGCATTTGTTTTCTTTTTTGGTTCTTTTGATGAAGATTTACTCCACCACGGAGACATGATTGATCAATTAACTATTTTTTACTTGTGGACTGTCAAAAGCAGAATTGGTTCTGCAATTTCTAGGTCACAAATGAGAATTGGTAACAATTTGGTTTGATTTTTTTCCCAAAGATCAGCATGACTAAATAGGACAGTATCTACCTCTGCTGCTTCCGTAATCATGAAATAAATAGCAATTACTTGAATGACTGGTGCACCGATGAAACTGCATTTAAGAATCAGATATTATTTTCAAGAAGATGACTATCATATTAAACATAGAGTTCCAATTCATAATTTCATCTACTCAACAAACAATGCAAAAGTCAAACTAGAAACGTGTGTGGTTTTCACTTTGCCGTTCTACTTTTAGTAGTTTGTGATAAAAAGGCTTATTTTTTAGGCTACTTCTTTTACTATACGACTCTAGTTCACTATATAGTATGGCTCATGCAAGCCAAAATGAGTCTGGACTTGTGAGCCGCGGTGTCCTTTATATCTAACTGGCTCACTAATCTTGTTTCTTACAATTGTAAAAATATTTACTATAATGGATCGGGAATTTTGTCAAACAATCTATTTTATATTTGGATGAGTTCATACAAACTAAGACTCAAGCTCACACAAGCATATATGAGCCTATGCTAAGGTTAAAACGTAAATCAACTTATAGGAACCAAGCCTGTAAAAGCGGACACGTGGCTCATACCTTAGACAAGCCGAGCCGAAGCTTGAGTCTTCCAAGCCACAAGCCCATATCTTGCCATTTAATCCTCGTTCCATTTTTAGATCGACAAAAGTTTCATATTTAGAACAATGACCTATTGGAAATACACGTATGAAGGGCTCTACATGTGCCAAGTCTTCAGAGTTAATTTACAGATATACGATTCCTTGCAATTTTCTATTTTCGAATAAGTAAACTTTCCCCACCGTTGCTTATTTAAGTAAACTGCATTATTTCCATGGAGATGACGAATAAGACATTAAAGTTCATGTAGTTTAAAATAGCAAACTTTGAGAAAAGTGAGATCTATCAAGTAGTGTTTCGTAAGTGTTTTATATTCAATGTTGTGTCTAGTCACTCTGAATGACAAAATAAAAACATTTGAAGAAATCTTCTATGTGGTTTTAAGATATCCATGTTGTTTGATAACTAGATAGACTCACAAAAGTGAGAAATAAAACTTTAGACAATCCCATTTTACGTGTTCAAATCCTTTCTAAGCGTTTGATATAGAAACAAAAATCCATTCTTGCTAAAAAGCGAGGAATAATGATGTCCTTTAGACAATCCCAAAATGACCGTTTTATGTGTTTGAGTGAGCATATAACCTTTACTTAGGACACAGTCACACAACGAAAATTTATTTCTTCCATATAGCTTAAAAATTACAAATCTCTATCAAATCTTCTATAAAGAGATCATACTCGAAAGGATTATTCTTAAAAGTCCATCTCAAACAAGCAAGAAAAAATCTATACATTTAAAACTTACTTGTTCGAAATATACACTCCAATCTACGTTCTATGGGGGTGTTTGAGAAAGCTTATTCCGAGTTTATCTATACTACATATAAAGAGAAAACACATTTGCTTAAAACATAAAACATAAAAAATCAATAATGTTGTTAGACTAAAATACCCCTATTTATAAAAGGAAATGCAATATATTAAACATTTAAATACTTAATTACAATTTAAACCACTAAGTTCCTTCACTCTCAAATTAACGCTACTTTACACCGTCGCCTCTATGCACGGGTAATCGTCTAGTCTACTATAAAAACAAGTAGGTGCCAAGCTACTGCTTAATATTTAGGGCTTATTTGCTCTATAATAAGCAAAAAATCAGTTTTATCTAAACACTTGAATCTATTTATCAACTAAAAAATAAGCACTTAAAAAACAATTCCAACACCCTCTATATCAAGCTTATAAATTATTCGTGACCATTAGTGCCTATGGGAACAGGGATGGCAACAAGGCAGTGTACATGGAAAGCAAAAGGCAAATTTGTTTAACTATAAAATTGGTGAAGTGTAAAAATATTGAATTACCTTTTGGAGTGTTTACCTATAAGGTTGGTGAAGTTTAGAAAGTGCAGTATCAGTAAGACAAGTGTAATTTCAGTAAAAAAATAGAAAGAAAAAAAAATAATAAAAATAAATAAATAAATAAATAAATAAAAATTGCAAGGTTAGCTAAATTAAGACATTGGACTTTCATCATAATGATTAAAAAGAAAACATTTGACTTAAGGTCAACAGTAGAAAACTAAAATAAACCACACGAGGATGTACCTTACTCCGTAAATGGTACTAAAGAAATACAGACATACATCCATCACTGTTCAAATAAAAAAGAGGACTCTAATCTTTTTACCAATGTTATATTACCATAAAATCTACCGATTGTAAACCTGCGCCTCTTGCTTCTATAGGCCTAAAGTGTTAAACTAACATCATGTAAGCTTTAAGATCAAAACGGCCCTCTAATCATTTTTATAGATATTAAATACACTAATGTCTAACTGACAGAATTTAGAAAAGTTTGAAGTGGTTGGGTGAATGATAAAGTATCTTTTTTTCGAAAAGTAAGATTTCAGTAATTAACCTTGCACACGTGCTGGAGTGCGAGGCAACTTAAAGTTTAGATTAAACGATGTCAAGAAATGCAAAATGGAGTAAGTCCAGATTTCAATCCCTATGATAACACCGCTTCCTATGTTTAAATTTTCAAATTAATCCCCTTTCATGGATAGGCCTAAATNTATGTGTTCAAATCCTTTCTAAGCGTTTGATATAGAAACAAAAATCCATTCTTGCTAAAAAGCGAGGAATAATGATGTCCTTTAGACAATCCCAAAATGACCGTTTTATGTGTTTGAGTGAGCATATAACCTTTAATTAGGACACAACGAAAATTTATTTCTTCCATATAGCTTAAAAATTACAAATCTCTATCAAATCTTCTATAAAGAGATCATACTCGAAAGGATTATTGTTAAAAGTCCATCTCAAACAAGCAAGAAAAAATCTATACATTTAAAACTTACTTGTTCGAAATATACACTCCAATCTACGTTCTATGGGGGTGTTTGAGAAAGCTTATTCCGAGTTTATCTATACTACATATAAAGAGAAAACACATTTGCTTAAAACATAAAAACATAAATAATCGATAATGTTGTTAGACTAAAATACCCCTATTTATAAAAGGAAATGCAATATATTAAAGTATTAAACATTTAAATACTTAATTACAATTTAAACCACCAAGTTCCTTCACTCTCAAATTAACGCTACTTTACACCGTCGCCTCTATGCACGGGTAATCGTCTAGTCTACTATAAAAACAAGTAGGTACCAACCTACTGCTTAATATTTAGGGCTTATTTGCTCTAAAATAAGCAAAAAATCAGTTTTATCTAAACACTTGAATCTATTTATCAACTAAAACATAAGCACTTAAAAAAACAATTCCAACACCCTCTATATCAAGCTTATAAATTATTCATGACCATTAGTGCCTATGGGAACAGGGATGGCAACAAGGCAGTGTACATGGAAAGCAAAAGGCAAATTTGTTTAACTATAAAATCGGTTAAGTGTAAAAATGTTGAATTACCTTTTGGAGTGTTTACCTATAAGGTTGGTGAAGTTTAGAAAGTGCAGTATCAGTAAGACAAGTGTAATTTCAGTAATAATAATAATAAATAAATAAATAAAGTAAAATAAAATAAAAGGGGGTTGCAAGGTTAGTTAAATTAAGATGTTGGACTTTCATCCTAATGATTAAAAAGAAAACATTTGACTTGTGGTCAACAGTAGAAAACAAAAATAAACCACACGAGAATGTACCTTACTTCGTAAATGGTACTAAAGAAATACAGACATACATCCATCACTGTTCAAATCAAAAAGAGGACCCTAATCTTTTTACAAATGTTGTTATATTACCATAATATCTACCGATTGTAAACCAAGCGCCTCTTGCTTCTATAGGCCTAAAGTGTTAAACTAACATCATGTAAGCTTTAAGATCAAAACGGCCCTCTAATCATTTTTATAGATATTAAATACACTAATGTCTAACTGGCAGAATTTAGAAAAGTTTGAAGTGGTTGGGTGAATGATAAAGTATCTTTTTTTCGAAAAGTAAGATTTCAGTAATTAACCTTGCACACGTGCTGGAGTGCGAGGCAACTTAAAGTTTAGATTAAACGATGTCAAGAAATGCAAAATGGAGTAAGTCCAGATTTCAATGCCTATGATAACACCGCTTCCTATGTTTAAATTTCAAATTAATCCCCTTTCATGGATAGGCCTAAAATGTTAAATTAACAACGCATGTGCACCATGTAATCTATTAGTACATTAAAAAAGTCAGGCAAATAAGAAAGGGGATTAACCCTCTAAATTTTTGCTATATATTTACAACTATAAAAGGACATGAGATGCAATCACATGAAACGGTATTATCATAGGGAAAAACATATATAAACATTCGCATCTTGCATTATTTAAGTAAACTTTCCCCACCGTTGCTTATTTAAGTAAACTGCTTTATTTCCATGGAGATGACGAATGAAACATTAAAGTTCATGTAGTTTAAAATAGCAAAACTTTGAGAGTGTTTCGTAAGTGTTTTATATTCAATGTTGCGTCTAGTCACTCAATTTGAAAAACATAAATGACAAAATAAAAACATTTAAAGAAATCTTCTATGTGGTTTTAAGATATCGACCCGAAATGAACCTCGTCCTGAAATTTTGTGTCACACAAATACATGTCGTGTTTAATTAGTCGACTAATATATCAAAAGAAATATATTTCTTCTTAATTTGTTGACTAGCTTTAATGAAATCGTACATTTTAGTTCATTTTTCTTTACTTTATTCTTGGGAAAAAAAATTATGCACATGATGACTTAGAGTTCTGGGTCCGTCCCTGGATATCCATGTTGTTTGATGACTAGATAAACTCACAAAAGTGAGAAATAAAACTTTAGACAATCCCCTTTTACGTGTCCAAATCCTTTCTACGTGTTGGATATAGAAATAAAAATTCATTCTTGCTAAAAAAGCGAGGAATAGTTAGACAATCCTAAAATGACCATTTTATGTGTTTGAGTGAGCATATAACCTTTAATTATGACACAACGAAAATCTATATCTTCCATATAACTTTAAAACTACAAATCTCTATCAAGTCTTCAATAAAGAGATCATACTCGAAAGGATCATTCTTAAAAGTCCATCTCAAACATGCAAGAAAAAATCTATACATTTAGAGCTTACTTGTTCGAAAGATACACTCTAATCTACGTTCTATAGGGCTGTGTTTGAAAAAGCTTATTTCGAGCTTATCTACTGTAAAAACAAGTAGGTACCAACCTACTGCTTAATTTTTAGTGCTTATTTGATCTAAATTAAGCAAGAAATTAGTTTTATCCAAACACTCGAATCTACTTCTCAACTTCTAAAAAATAAGCACTTGAATAAGCAATCCCAACACCCTCTATATCATGCTCATGAATTATTCATGAGCCATTAGTGCCTATGGGGACAGGGATGGCAGCAAGGCATTTTACATGGAAAGCAAAAGACAACATTGTTTAACTACAAAATCGGTGAAGTGTAAAAATGTTGAATTACCTTTTGGAGTGTTTACCTATAAGGTTGATGAAGTTTAGAAAATGCAGTATCAGTATGACAAGTGTAATTTCAATAAAAAAAAGTTGGAAGGTTAGCTAAATTAAGAAGTTGGACTTTTAATCCCCGAATATATACTTTTTTTACTTCATAATGATTAAAAAGAAAACATTTGACCAGTGGTCAACAACACTATAATACACCACGCGAGGTATACCATACTCCTTAATTTCGTACTAACGAGATGCATACATCCATAACCTGTTCAAATCAAAAAGAGGACTAATCTTTTTACAGATGTTATATACCATAATATCTACCGATTGTGAACCAAGCGCCTCTTGCTTCTATAGGCCTAAAGTGTTAAACTAACATCATGTAAGTTTTAAAATCAAAACGGCCCCTAATCATTTACATAGATATTAAATACACTAATGTCTAACATCACGTGTGCAGCATTGAGTATACGTTTAAGATAATCAGAATTTAGAAAGGTTTGAAGTGGTTGGGCGTATGATAAAGTATCTTAAAAAGTAAGATGTCAGTAATTAACCCTGTACATGTGTTGGAGCGTGAGGCAACTTAAAGTTTAGATCAAACGATGTCAAGCAATGCAAAATGAAGTAAGTCTAGATTTCAATGCCTATGATAACACCGCTTCCTATGATTGCATCTTGTGTCATGTTTGAATTTCAAACTAATCCCCTTTCATGATAGGCCTAAAATGTTAAAGTAACATCACATATGCACCATGTAATCTATTAGTACATTGAAAAAGTGAGGCAGATGAAAAAGGGGATTGACCCTCTAATTTTTTGCTATGTATATACAACTATAAAATGACATGAGATGCAATCACACAAAACGGTATAATCATAGGCAAAAACAGATATAAACATTCACATCTTGCCTCTTGCATTTGCTTGACTTCATTTAATCTAAACTTTAAGATGCCCCTAACCCCCCGCACATGTGCAGGGTAAATTACATGAAACTTGATTTTACTCAAAAAGATATACTATCATAAGCTCGAGTGACCAACCACTTTAAGCCTCTCCAAATTCTAGTAATCTTAACCTTGTACTAACACATTGTTAACTTTAGTCTAACCAAAGTCTAACATCGTTGACTTCCATCTCACTTTTGCTTACTACTAATCCTATCTTTAGTTCCAATAAGCACACGCCCTAATAAGCATATTTAATTCAGGGATCGGGTTGCACTCTAAAAAGAAAAACATGATATCAACTACACTTTACTAGAATTTTCATTTGCTATTATAGCTTGTTAATAACGAAAAGGGAGCTCAAAAAGCACACTTAAGTTCCTCCCGCGCTCATCTAACCTAACCTATACCCTCTACAAGCAACCGTAACCCAACTCAACATCCAAATAGACCTAATCCTCAAACATCCATCATCTAAAACACACACATTGAGTTCATAGCATCAAATAACCAATACCCTCAAATTCCCACCAATAAACACCCTAAGCTTAAAAAACGCATAAACCAACTTTATCACCAAATCTCAAAATTATCCAAATTCCACAAAAACCCACAAGCAAAACCCAAAAGGGTATCCAAAAAACACAATCTTTTGTTGTAATTCACCTGAAAATTCAAAACTCAAACTCAAATAACATAAAAACCCTAAATTTCAAGAACCCTAAAAGAGGCATCAATTCACCAAGAAAAATGATGGGTATTGTAGTCCTTAATGAGCATAAGCATCCCCAAATTTTTAAAAAATAAAAAGGTGGTTAAAGTAACGGTTAAAATGGTAAAAAAGAAAAACTTACCGGACCGGAAAGTGAAGAAAACCGGCGGGAAATTTACAGAAAAGTGACAGTTACCGAAGAGACGCTCAAACAATGAAAAGAAAAGGAAGAAGATAGAAAAAGAAATAGAGATTTTGTGTAAAAATTTAATTATTATTACATTTTCTTGTACTTACAAGTAGTAATTAATAATTATTGTTGTTGTTATATTTAAACTTGTTTTTTATTTAATTATTTGTTTGAGAAGTGAAAGAGATTATATATTACAAAAAGTGTGAAAAGGGTGAGTTTAATCAGCTTATTTTATTTCCTTTTGTCAACTAGAGTCAACTCCATCTTAGTTTTCCAAAGTACAATTTACTTCCAAGTTTTGGGTTAGTAGCAAGATATAGTAGCGTTTGTATGTCAGTGTTTTTTTCATTTTTATAACATTTTTAATACTAACGTTTAAACAAAGTTCAAAAACTATATATTATTTGTCTGTCAAACAAGTTTTATCTGTCAAACAAACTTTATAATCAAATGTTCAAAGTTAAATGCTAGTCGCTCCAAAACGTTGTGTGCTAAAATGTACCGGTCTTAGACTTTGATTCTCATTTTATCGAGGTAGTAATGCTCGAATACCGGCCGTATAAAAAGAGACAATTGCATCTTAGGGGAAACAAATAAGGTCTTGTGGATCGTAACAGGAATGAGCAAGTAACTAAACATGTGCACTAATTTGAGAATTTTAGCATTTTTAACACCTTTTGGGTTGTAAAGTTGTATTAGTATGCTTAATTCTAGATTTTTTATACTTTCGTCTTTAAAAGTTAGAAAGTTGTATTGTCTCATATGTTGAATTTCGAGAAACATTATAAAATTTTGTCTAATCTCACCTCACTTGTACTTGCACTGTTTTTCTGTTTCAGAATTGTGTTAATTTTAACTGGTTGTTTTTTGTAGTCAAAAGTGTTGCATGTATAGTTTTCAATCTTTACGTTCAATCCATCGTACTTGCAGTTGTCTTATTGTTTTAGTTGTTCTTTGATATACTCATTCTTGATTAATCTTGAAAAAATTACTTTTGTGAATATTAAATACAGAGAATGTGAAGGGAAATTAGATATGTTTTTTAATGTAAAGAGCAAAAAGTTACTTATGTGACTTTATTGTATAATAATCAACATCGCCTCAATTAACCAAAAGTAATCAAATTTGTTAGTCTTTTGTTGTCGTTTATTGATAGGGGATGTCTCGCGGTGTCCCGTGATTTTGGTAAAATTATGTTTCGTAGTGTCAATTTTGTAAAAACTCTGATTTTTCCTAATTGCATTTGGTGCAAAAAATGTGTACCCTTATATTATGGTTAAAATTTTGTGTATCTGGTCTCTTTAAAACTTGGTTCACCTATTGCTTGTATCGTTAATTTTATCACACCCAAAATTTGAAGTATTTGTTACGTACTAGAATTGTATATCTAGAAAGTTAGTATTAACTTTTAGGGGTTAGAATTGTAATGTAACATAACTAGAAAGGACTTAGAAAATGAAATTATGTTAGTTAGGATTAAATATGAAATTACACCCTAGACAGGGACCAAAGTTGTCAATAATTGAGAGCTTTAGAAAATTACCAAAATACCCTTTGGTGTTGGTAAAGATGAGTCAGGGATTCTTTTCCCTCCCATTTTTACACCTGTTTTTCCAACTAGTTTCTTCATAGTGAAGAACATGGGTTTTAATCAAGAAATACTTGCATTATTGCATGGATAAAATATGATTTAAAGCCCTCCATCAACCCTCATTTAAGGTAAGGTTTTTAGTTCATGTATTCTATATGTTTTATATGTTAATAGATAGAAATCAAATTGAGGCTTTTAGTGTAGATAGCATATATAATATTTACGATAGTTGAGGATGCTTAGAATTGGTAAAAAGATTATAGAAACCTTATGAAATAGAATCGCTAAGAATTAGGGTTATGTAAGATTTGTTCATATGAATGTTTATTATCGATTAAATGATAACTTATCAATGTAAGATGATGATTATGTGTTTGTAGAAATCGTGGGGCGACTAAGGTTGTTGGCAGCTAATGGTGGTGGCTGAAAATGGTGGCAGAAAGCAGTGTCCGGAGATGGNGGGGGGGGGGGGTTTGAAAGGATTTTATGTTTGAAACGCCCATTTCCAAACTTGACCAAAAATTTTGCGCAAACGGATTAACTAAAACGGATCTTCTGTTACAACTCAAGGACTCTTTTTTACTTATGTCACAAAGCAGATTCTTAAAGTATTTTTAATATAAAGTAAACTCAAATACCTTTAAAGTGATAGGTGGCAAGACTCCTACGGACTTACAGTTGATTTTATATGATTTTACGAAAATGACCAAAATATGAAAGCCCCTTATTAAATTTTTGACGCAAGCATATGCCAATATGGTGAAATTCCATATGGTCGTATGCCCAATGCATAATTTTTTGAACTGAGCATACAACCATATGCAAAATATCATATGGCCATACGGTTCATGTAGAAAACACTACAAAAAGCTATATTCTTTACATTTTGCTCTATTTTCGGAAAACCAACTTCCCCGGACTCTATATTTTACCAAACTTTTCAGATTTCATTAAAACAATATATAACTTCATTTTCATAAACATTTGTGGTCTAAATGACCATAAACACATACTTTGCGTCGTTTGCCAAACACCCGCTTTCAATACAACTTTTATACCAAAACACTTAACAACTTGCATAATCATTTATTCACATAGAAGACCTGGACTTGACACTTCAAAACAATCATTTTAACATATATATACTGTAACTCGGGGGTTCAACCATGATTGAGCTTGGCATTCTACTTACGCTTACACACATAACCAATCACTTCCAACTCATGCAATCTTAAGCCTTTACCTTCTTCACATAAGAACCTACAAAATGGTTTAAGCGAAAACGCTTAGTAAGTAAAAAGGTAATATCATGATATTATACATAATTAATTACATAAGCATCATTCACATCAACATTAGTCCAATAAATTACTTTTCAGCAGTACATAGTACATACACATCACATTTAGGCTATGTTTGGCAAAAGTAGCTGTGAGCAGTAGCAGTAAACAATAGCTGTGAGCTGTGAGCTGTGAGCAATAGCCACAGCTCACTGCTCACCGCTCACAGCTTCATAAAAGAAGCATTGCAAAAATGAGCTTTCCTGAAAAATAGCAAAGCTCACAGCTCTCATGTCAAACAAACACTAAAAATCAAAAAGCTCATTGCTCACCGCTCATCGCCTCAAAAAGCTCCAAAAAGCTTTGCGCTAAACATAGCCTTAATACACACAACATTCAATCATAGATAATCCTTACATACCTTACATAGGTCACAATGGATATAACCACAACCTTGACTAGTTTTGATAAACTAGTGTTAAATCTATTCTTAATCCAAGTACCCTTCACTATCATTGAGGACCAAACATGTAATTTACTCCAATACTATATCTTTTTGAGCAAATCCAACTACTATATCTAAATCTAAATTTTATAAGTATGAAAACCACCATGTAAAGCGCCAGTAGTGACTCACTATTAAATTATTTTTGGGTAAATGAACTTCCGTACAATATTTAGACCGAATTTTACCAACCAATCCACCTGGTTATTACTCTTTTGACTTTCAAGTGTGAAAGAGTGTATCTCCAATTTTTTTGACATAAAACAAGTAGAAAAAGTACGTGCTAATACGATTGCTAATTTTTTATGTAACATTCTTTTTTATAAAGTTGGGCATTTGAAAAGCAAAGCTGTGTTCACATGAATGCCTAAATCTAACGTCATTCATAAATGTATTGAAAAGAAAACTTGAGCATATTGTCGTAGTATTCATTTTGAGAGTTGGAACAATTCATTTTTATGTAAACAAGCTTATTCGAGCTTGAGTTTGCATCAAAAAGCGAGCAATCAAGCTTAACTCATACAAATGGTTTTAAGTTTAAAGTAGTTAAAATAAACGAGCTTCGAGCCCAAACTTAAATAATATAAAAACTTTGAGCTCGTGCCAAAGCCAAATATTTATTAAACGAACTGACTTCGAATAAACTGGGCTCGAGTCAACTAAGATCTTTTAGCAACTTTATTTAAGATATTACATAAATAAATAAATTAAAAGAAAAAAACTTCCCTCCTTTTACGTTGTTAACCTCATATATACATAATAATACATGTATTGATTTTATTGAAAACATTATCTGAACTAAACAAGCTTTGGTTTTTGTTTTGTAAAGCGAGGAATTTTTTTATTAATTTAATACCTTAACTCTTAAGTTGTTAAAAATCCTAAAATTCTTTTAAGTTCTGACTTTTATATAAAGAATCAGCCATAGACCCTTTGACTAATCATGTTTATTTTTTGTTTTTATTGTGTCTTCAAAGTTCTAATGTAATTTTACATTTATGGAACATCAGTATCTATTTTGTCAAAACATTTTAACTTGCAACTTTAAATAAAGAGTAAAATACACCGTTGGTCCCTAAACTTTCCACAAAACATCACCAGGCACTCTAACTTTTCAAAATCGTCGCCTGGCGTCCAAAAGTATGGATTTAGTGGCCGAATGCGGCCCTTGACCCATTTGGACTGGGTCAACGCACGTTTTATGTTCTAGTTTCAGGGGCATAATAGTCCAATCACTATTTAACTATGATCTAACCCAAGCTAAACCCGACAGTCAACTTGAGGGACCAAATGTGAACACTCAACAATTGTTTCCAAATGTATCTGAACTGTCGACTTTGTTTACTATGTTCCGCTGTAACGTGAACATTTTTTCTTTGCTAATGTGTGTACATCAAACTGCCTAATCCGGTCTATTTCAAGTCTAATGCTAACGTGATTACGCCAGGTTTTTCCCGCTTAGTGTAAAGTTAACTAAAGCGGCGCGGGTGTGGGTTAGGCTTCAAATTGTAAGGTTTCGTCTTTTCTCTAAAAATTCTAACGGCCCGTCTTAACAAGGCAATGTAAGTCCCCACTTCTACCCACCATGCATGCTTGCAACCGTGCTTGCAGTCCTTATAACAAACCACGTTAGGTCCACACACGACTATCAAGCCCATCGCCACCGACCCGCACCACCACCCCGCGCCCACCACCCGCCACCCACCCACTCAACCAGCCCACCCGCCACCCACCACACCCGCACCACCACCCACCCCGCCATCATCATCACCGCCTCCCCTCCACCGTCGTCGCTTGCCCTACCACCACCACCACTATCCGAAGCCCGCACCCCACCGCCACCAACTCCACCGCCGCCCGCTGCGACACCACCCACCACCGCCACCACCGACCGCCCACCATCATCACCGTTTGCCCGAGTGGGTGGTGGTGGCGGTGGTGGTGGGCTGCGATGGTGCTGGAGGTGCGTGGTGGCGTGTGGTGGGTGGTGGCGATGGCGGACGATGCATCGCGTGGCGTGGGTGGGCAGTGGTTGTGGTAGGGAGGTGGGGGTGGTGGCGCGATGGTGGTGGTGGTGTGGGCGGTGGGTGGTGGTAGCGGTGGTGGCGACGGTGGCGCGGTGGCTGGCAGTGGGTGTGGCCGATGGCGGCGGCAATGTGGCAGTAGCGTGCCGCGGTGTGTGGTGGTGGCGGTGGGTGGTAGGGGTGGCAGTGTTGTGGTGTGGTGGAGGTGTGGATGGTGGCGGTGGCGGTGGCTGGGTGGGAGGGTGGCGGCGATGGTGGTGGTGGTGGTGGCGGTGGGTGGGGGGGGTATTGGCCCCCCGGGTTTGGGGGTGTGGGTGAGTGGGGTGGTGGCGACGGCCGGGCGTGGTGGTGTGCAGTGGGCTGTGGCGAACTGGCGGCGGCAGTGGTGGCAGTGGGGGCGGTGTGAGGTGTGGCGGTGGTGTGGGGGTGGAGTTGGTGGAGGTGGTTAGTGGCGATGGTAAATAGACTAACGTTGCCTTTGATAAAGGACTAACGTTGCAAATGATCGTTGGTAAATGGACTAACATTGCCTTTGTTAAACGGCCGTTAGCAATTTTTTAGAGAAAAGGACGAAACTTACAATTTGGGCCTAACCACAAGGACGATTTATGTAATTTACTCTAACGGAAAAACCTTAATCACGTTAGCATTCACTGAATAGAACGGATTAGGCAGTTTGATACACACATTAGCAAAAAAAAAAGTTCATTACACAACATAGTAAAAGGTGACAAGTTCGATACATTTAGAAACAATTATCCCCTTAATAATTGGCGGGAGTTTTAGTATCACAACGGTAACGTAGACAAATTGAGGGACCAACCGTGTATTCCCTGACACGCTCTACTTTACGTCTACATGCGCGTATATTTCCAACAAATAATGGGGAATCAAAGAGATCAAAAAATGCTTCTAAAATTTAATGCAGACTCTTCGTTTTCCCCATTATTTGTGTATATATTGGTTACTTCTACATGTTGCTGCATACCAATCTTATATTGTCAACATCAAAACACATCAATCACATTCACTTGAAATCATGTTGTCCGGAAACAAACGAGCAAGAGATGCGGATGCTATCCAAGACAAGGGATTGACCAAAAGACCAACTACTGAAGCAGCAGAAAACCCTGTATCTAAGCAACAACAGTCGGCCAATGTTGAAGGTGATGAAAGCTGGTACTATGAACTAGAAGTTGCATTGGAACAGGAGGAAGATCCAAAGGAGAAGGAAGAAGCAAAGGAGCAGGAAAAAAGAAAGGAGGAGGCAGAAGGAAGCCATGCTGAAGTGAAAGAAGAAAGGCTTTCTGCAGCGGCAAAGGAGCATTGGAAAGAGAAGGCTAGACTTAGGAAATTAGAAAAAAAATGGATACACAAAATACAGGTTGAAACTGAAGAGGGTGATGAATGTTTAGAAACATACGATTATGATAATTTACATTTGGCATACGCCTCGGATTAATGTCATTATGTAACGAAACATATTTTAAATGATAATTTTAATCTTGATTTTCCGAGTTTTTGCTTTCAATTGCATGTTTGCATCTGCATTTGCAGTTTAGCGGGTGTTTGGATTTAAGCACTTTGACTTTCACAAGTCAACATACACCCAATAATTGAATGACTGTTTGGATTTGTATTTGGATTAAAGCACTTTGACTTTCACAAGTCAACATACACCGAATAATTGAATGACTGTTTGGATATGTATCAGACTTTGTTTGGTCAGTTGACTACTATAAGTCAAAGTATCCAAATGCTAAATGCTAAAAACTCAATGTCTTAACTCATTCTTATGTTGTCTAAATGTGCTGGTATACGCACCACAATCGATTGATCTCATGTTGACAACCATTACAAACTTCACTACCATCTTAGTTAGTTTGATTGAATGTTATGTGTGCTGGGATGTTGAAAGTTTATGATTTTATTGAATTTAATAGAATGTAGGGTTAGACATTAACCATACCCTAGTTGCAAATGTGTTTGGACTATATTACCCTTGGAAAATGAACCAAAACTGAGCGTTGACCTCACCATTTCTAGTCAAGGGACGCATTCGGCCACTAAATCCATACTTTTGGACGCCAGGCGACGATTTTGAAAAGTTAGGGTGCCTGGTAATGTTTCGTGGAAAGTTTAGGGACCAACGTGGTTGTGTTTATGTTTAGTGGGGCTTCTGTTTAGTAATGGCACGGGGCCACCGAAATTCACGAAACATCTCTGACCCTTAACAAATAATAACCAACTCTATCTCACCTAAGAACAAACCTCAACAAAAAAAACTAAAACAAGATCTCAGGTTTTTCAACTTAGTTACAAATCTTTATAAGATTTTAAAAGTTTCAAACAAAACCCATTATCGATCTTCAAGCAAAAACTTTACCCGAAAATCTTTTTTTTTACCAAGATCTTAGCTGAAAACTTCACTAAGATTCAAAGGGGTTGCGTTTCGTCTCGTATTTCACAAAAAATGGAAGCAAATGTATCAATGTTTGTGGTTAGTTTTATACAGTAGAAGAAACAAAATGTACTATGGTGACTACGTTTGATTTGTGATTTCAATGAGCTTGTGCTTGTATGAAACTGAGATTTGTTCATAATCTAGTGATGAGAAGTTGAGTGTGTGTGATTGGTCTCAGAACCAACAGGTTTGTCACACAAGCTAGCCACTTGTGAATGGCTAACCGTAACAAAGAAACCCTGAAAGCCTAGAGCACAATACAATGAAATCCTGAGGAGTTTAGTGTTTCCCCGGGTCGTTTAGTCCCAACGAGATTGAAATAGTGTTTTGGGAAAACGTTCTGGAATGAGTGATCAGGAAAAGTAACCAGATTAAGAATTGGATTGATTTTTACACTACTGATTGCTTGGAATTGATAATGAAACAATATTAAAATGCACAACAATCAGATATAACGAATATGTAACAAAAATGTAACTAGGAAAAGTACAGGGACTAAAAGTGACAAGTTCTAAACTACAAGGGTGTAAAATGAAAAATTTTCAAACTTAAATAAAAAGAAAATTGAATTAAAAAGAATTATTTTTTTGATTATTTTAATATTTAAATATTAATTAATTAATAAAAACTATTTAAAAACTTAATTAAAACTAATTTATAACAAATCTAAAAAGGATTAAGAGTACAAATTACACTAAAAATTTGCAAAATTAATTTCTAAAAATCTAAAATGACTTAAAAGATTTATAAAAATTAAAATTAACTATTTTTGTCTTTTTTTGGATCTTTTATAAATTAAAAACTTAATTAATATTTAAAGTCTAATTAAACTATATGAAAGGAGAAAATTAGAAAATGAAAAGAGAAAATTACAAAGATAATTTTTACAGGTTCTAAACAATGTATACAAACTAGAAAAATTATAAAAATGGATCTGAGATTAATTTTAAACACTAAAACTATTTTCTTTTTGGTTTTTCTAATTAAACTATTTTAATTAAAATTAAATCTAATAATTACCAATTGAACAGTAGAAATAATAAGAAAATTACCAGAGGTACTAGTTATTATGTAGAACTTAGGAAAATTATAAAATTATACTACTGTTTAACAAAATCTATTAAAACTATTTAATTTACTAATATTAACTAATTACTAATTAAACTGTTTTTAATTTTAATTAATACTAAATGAACAGGGAAAATTCTAATAAAATTTATACAAATACTTTAAGTTACAAAGTAATTTAGAAAATTTTAAAAACAGAATATTACTTAACAAAATTTAAAAAGAGAAAATAAAAATTAAAAATATTAAATAGAAACTATCACTTTTCTTAAAAAGTGATTATTTTTGGAATTTTCTTTTTGAGACTTGTTTATACACTGAGAATGAACAACTTTTGTGAAATCACTTTTGCTTAAGTTCAAAAATAAGCTCTGTGCAAGCTTTTGTTCTTGACAGTTTGCTTATTTGGATTTTTGAATGAGAAAAAGCTACAAACAAGCTACAGACTGTGAACTATGGATAATTATGCAAACAAATGAGCTTAATATACTTAAAGGCAGTTAATTCAAGCAACAAAACACACTGGATAAGCCAATAAGCAAAATAAGCAAATCCAAAATTTCAGAGACCAAACACTCCAAAGCAAGATGGGACAGAATGCAAAGCTATGTGGGGTCGACAGGGATGATCAAGAGTCCAAAACAAAAGTTGAAATGAAAAATAGGCTGGGTTAGCTTTACAATGAGCCAATAAGTGGAGCTTATGGTTCACTGAAGAGCTTTTGGTGAGCTTGTAAAAATGGGGTTGATGAGTCAGTGTATACTGACTCAGTTTACACAGTGGAAAAGAGACAAAAAATATGGGACTAGCAGCCCTATTGAATGAACTTGGAAATTCAAATCAAGAATTGAGCCTTAAAGATGAGCTTATGGGCTTTCTAAAAAACTAAAAATCACAGTGTGGGGTCTACTAATAAGCCCTGTGCAAGCTTGTGAAAATGGGTAAAAGTCTGTGCACAGGGGAGGTCACAGAGCAATAAGCCAACTTTGAGCTTAATTTTAGATAAGCAAATGGATTTCTAATGGAGAATTTCTTTCTGAAATATGCTAACAAGCAACCAAAGATCCTAGAAACACAAACTATTTCTATTTCAAATCAAAATTAAACACTGTGGGAACTTAAGAAAATTTAACCATTTTTGACAGATGAAAACTTTGACTTTGTGAGATTTATGAACAAGATTGACTTTTTTGAACTTTGATTGATCCTAGTTTACTGAAAATGAAATATTATGCTATTTTGAGACTAAAGCAAGTTACACTAACAACTTTTAACTTGGATTTGATGATTATGGATCTTAAAATCTTGACAGTGTATAAGGAATTGGACACAAGAAAGGTTTTTGACTTTTCTCTGAATGAACAAATGTTTTGATGACTGAGTTGAACTCTTAGTACCTAATGTAGCATATAGCAACAGAAATCAATCAACAAGAACAACACATGCTCAGTTTTACACACTGAACCAAACACACTTTTAAGAAACTATTCAAAGATTTTCAAAACAACTCACTGTTTTAAACCTTAAAATTGATTCAGAGCTTTATATTATCAAAACTCAAATCATTATAAGCACAAAACAACAAAAATAACTGCATGAAATGGAAACATCACCACTATGCTTCTTTGACTGTGAAAATAAAATTCTAAACAACTATGGAGTCTATTGAATTAACAAGCAATTTTAAGCAATGAACTAACTTACATACACTATATAAGCATAAATAAACAAAGGAAATAAGCTAATAAGCATGAGTACAGTGAAATGCAAAAGATGAGTATTGAGCTTACAAAGTGCAATCCAAGCCAAACCAAGTAACCAAGGACCAAGAACCAAACCTAATGACCTCCACAGGTCTCTAATACCACTGCCATCCAAAATGTACAGTGCTCCAGCAATCTACCATCTTCACCTGCAATTTTTTATTTCTCAATGTATTTTCTTGATTTTTTTTGTATTTTTTTGTTTTTGATCCTAAACTGAGTTTTAAGGTTACTAAAAGCTTTAATAAGCTTTCTAGGAGCTTAAGTGAGCTTAAAAGTCCATAAACACAACTTCAAACAACATCAAACAAAATTGAGAAATTTGAAATTTTTAAGATTGCATAAACTGAATTCAACAAGTAAACTGAAATTGATTGATTAAAAAGGTTCACAATACACTTAGAAATGCTAAAATTACAACTGAGAAGCTTAGAAATACACTAGAATTTGAAAATTTAACTATTCGACACTAATTTTACATAAAAAGACTACTTAATCTTCATTGCTCCTTCTTCATCCTTTTATAGCTGAGAATTAGGGTTCCTAGGAGCTTCCTTGTGCTTTCCCACTTCAATTGGGACCATTGGATGGTCTGTGAATGATCCTGGCCGTTTAAATGGTTTTGGCGCCAAATGTTTATAACTGCAATTGGGACAGTGGAGGGTGGTGCATTTATTGTGGGGGGGTAGTGGGTAAGGTGAGAGTGGTGAGGTGATGGTTTGGGCGGTGGGAGGTGACTGGCAAGTGGGGTGGTTTTGCAGAGAAAACCAGGGGTGGTTTTGAGGTGTGAACGGGGAGGGAGAGGGGAGAGTTATAACGTGGAGGGTGTTTGGGCTGGTGTTGGTGTTGGGCCAAGAAAAGCATGGGCCAAGGGGTTTAGGACTGGATTGGACTGGATGGGGTTGTGTTTTGTTTTTGGATTTTGGGTTAAATAATACAAAGGGCCGTTTGGTTTAGTAGAATTATCACAAGGACCATTGTTGTAATTTCTGAAAAGCCAAGGACTGATCTTGTAATTTTTCCAAAGTTATCATAAGGACCAATCTTGCCAATCTTTAAATATTATAAGGACCTTTGTTGATTTTTCCACTTTTGAAATTCCCAGGGACTAATTCTGCCAACTTGTGAAACTTCAGGGACCAAACATGTAATTTTCCAAAATTTTACCACAAGGACCAATTGTGTCATTTATGAATAGTACAAGGTTTATTTTTGA
>LBNU01000661.1:151621-194044 GCA_014162995.1 Artemisia annua | reverse complement strand
CCCCCAAACGGTCACTAGTATTTAATAAAAAAATAAGCTTTGCCATTTATTACCTATAAATACCTTTAAACCTCAACATTTTATACATAACTTATTATTCTATTTACTCTCATTCTTTTTACACAATTTCTCTTTCTATTTACTCTTTTCTACAAAATGTCTCAACAAAACACTCAAAAAACCAAAACCCCAAAATGTCGACAGTAAAACGCCCAAACACCCAATTCAAATTTCCGTCTCGGTCCTACTCCACCGGTAAACTTTTAAGCCTCATCGTTTGTTTACGGAAACCAACAATACTAATACTGAAACCCACCATCCACTGCTCCAAAACAATACCCACAATACACAATACCTAAAATACGACCCGAATATTGGTGGTTCTTCACAACCAAATATTGGCAGATCTTCATCACAACCTCCACATATATCTCCCATTCATCAATTTAATTTCGATGATATTCCAATGTGCTGACCTTAATTTGAATCGTCTATGCTTAATACCGTTGATGACGAGAAGGAAGCTGAAGAAGTCACTGCCCCAAAAGAAGGAGCTGTCAGAAGAGGATGGCTAAAAATGACGATGAATGTCAAAGGTGCATTCCATTGACCCCTGAAGAAGAAACTGCATTGTGCAAAGGTTGGGTTCATGTATCAGAAGATAATGTCGTTGGTAATACAAGAAAGGAAACTGGGTTTTGGACGAATGTTTTATCTTGCGTTGAGCAAAAAATGAAGGTAACCGGTGTTCAAACCTATGATTTGATGAACTAGAAATGGAAGAATACACGTCATAAAGTGGCTCAATTTAAAGATTCTTCGAAATGGAAGGGGGTGGAAGTTCCAAATTTTGAAAAGCGAAATAGGATAAGTTCACAAAATACAAGTCACTGGGGTCTAGTTCGTTCAACACAATGCAGTCAGGAGAGGGTAGTTTTAATCTCAATGTGGAGGCTAGAGAAGAGGAGGAAGAGTAGGTGCAGGAAGTTTGACAACCAATGGGCGGGGAGAGAGCGAAGAAGGAAGTGACGACATCATCACGATCTTCTGCAGCTGACGCTGACGAAGCGTTGGGTAGGTTGATGGTCACCGATATACAAGTCAAACTGAGTCATTTCTGTCAATGAATAAAGAAGACCACACTGCCTTTTTGGAGATCAAGAGGTAGGAGATGGAAATGTAACAAAAGAAGCTCGAAATAAAGCAACAAATATTGGCCTCCAAGAACAAAAACAACGACAAGCATACAAACTCTTCTATGTGAGCCCTAATGATCACTTGACTACTTGAGTGGAAAGCCACCTTCAATGGGTGATGCAACTGAAGGAGGCGATCAAGGCGAAGTGAAATTTACCATATTAGTTTACGTTTTTAATTTCGTACGTTTAAGTTTTTAATTATCAATGTAATGTCTTTAATTTATGAGTAAAAGTGTAATTTAGTTTTTAATTAAATTTGTTAAAAAATGGGTTTGGAGATGAAGGAAGTAGTAAACATGGGGTGGAGATGAGGGAAGTGGTGGCCATTGTGTCTGAAAGGTAAAAGAAGTTATGATGTGCTGAATTATGATGTGGCACTAATGTGGAGGTGATGAGAGTGATAATCATTATGTCTAGCCTAATAGATGGTAGCTCAAAGTTCGATTATTATTGTCAAACATACTCTTAAGTAAAATATTTAAGATTTTCTTAAGGAAAGCTCAAATTTAGTATCATTTGTCTTCATTTAGCTAAATGGTTCGGATTTGGAAAACTTGAAATGGGTTAATGGTGAAAAAGTAAATGGTGTCACTGAGTATGTCAAATAGCCTTTCATTTAATATGATTTTGGTCAATTTGAATTTTGAACCACTTTCGTGTGATAGTATGTGATCATCGTCACTTCCCATGAATTTGTCAATTAAATGGGCCGATGAATAGCTGAATATCAAGCCCACCGTATACAAAAGCCTATTTTTATGACTAAAAGTAAGCAATTTGGGTCCAAAGAATTTATAGCATATATGTAATATTTCAATACGTCATAGAGTCACGTAAAAAATGATTGCTAGATATAAAACCATATAATTTATAGACTTGCAACGGTCAATCATATCATTTAAACATTTATACACTCTCGCTAGAGTTCTTTATGAAAGATATCTCTCCACTGTCAGCTAAATTGTGGTTGTTTACATCTTATCTTCTTCATATTATGTTCCAACAGAGATATTGTTGTTGTTGTTCTTCATTATATCCATGTGACCTTTTTTTTTTTTGTTCTTCATTTTGAATGTGCTTTTATTATAAAGTTTTCATTTAACGAACGTAGCTATTAGCAACAGCTTGTATAGAATCCATCATTTGAACGTAGCCCTTAAGCATACAATTACATGTTTTTAGCAAGAATTGGTTTCTACGTACATGCTAACCATTTATGTTATGTGGCTTACTTGAATGAACTTTGTAATAGATACTTTTTTCTTTCGAGCAATAGATATTTGCTTAGAGTTGCAGTTTAAACCAACAACATGATACTAACACACTGCAAGCTTGTTTGTGAATTATAGTTATCAAACTTGACGCACCTATAAACTTTGCCAACTCTGAAGGTAGGGCGTGCATTTTCTTTCGAAACAACTATGCATTTGATATGTAGAACTTTTGAAAACTACGCTACAAATGTTACTCAAAGATATGCACGTGTATATAATCTGACTCAAGTATATGTCGAGTATTGTCCACCCCTCATACATACAAAAAATGGATGATATATTGTTTGATTTAATGGGTATGGTTAGTAGGTCATTAAGTTGAGAAGAAAATTAAACCAGGGTCTAGTGTGAGTTTTAATGTGTGTAATTACTTCTAAAAAAACTAATGTAAGCAATATAACTCTAAGAAATATAGGATACAATCAATGCATGCTTGCACACCTTTAGAGACGGTCCTGAACCTTATATCACAATATATTTAGGCCGGAATTAATGTAAGCAATGCATGTAACTCTAAGAATCATGGGATATAGTCAACAACCTTTTTTTTTTCTCTTTTCGTGACATATATTATTAGAAAATTTTGTAACACTACAGCATCACTCTATGATATTTGTGGCATGAAATAAATAAAAGAAAGATAAATGATATAAATAGAAAGTATATATGAAAGTTGCATTTAAGGGTTTAAGTGGTTGGCTCACCAAACCCGAACCAGCTAGTAAAGCGGTCACACTCTCTTACAAGTAATTACACGCATTAAAGTACTCACACTAGACCCTGGTTTTCTTCTCAACTTAATGACCTACTAACTATACCCATCAAATCAAACAACACACCAATATATCATCCATTTTTTGTATGTATGATCGAATAGGGGTGGACAATACTCGACATACTTGAGTCAGATCGTATGCACATGCATATCTTTTAGAAACATTTGAAGTGTATTTTTCAAAAGTTTTACATATCAAATGCAAAGTTGTATTTATAGATGTTAAGATCACGATCCAACTCTTTAACTCGTACGACTTTACGATTCTACTAAGGAGAAAAGAGCCGATCCTCTAAAGGATCTATGAAGACATGGGACCTGACATAGGATTTTGATCTTACCGTAAGATCGTAAGATCTGGATCCGAACCGATCTTACTTCTGTATTTAAACAAAGAAACTATAAACGAATGTATTTTATTAAAGTGGAATAATGAAATAAGTATAAGCAACCATAAGTGTTATATAAGCGTAAAACATATGGATTTCAGTCTAAATTTTAATCGTCCTGAATCACTGATAAGATAAATTAGTATCCTGGATCCATGTGAGTTTTATTTCTATTAGGTTATAACTCTTTGAACTCTTCGTGCTTAATAATTTTTTATATTATCATTTTTAAATATGAATTAATAGACGTATAAGACATTTGCTCATTTAAGTATAGTTTTTCGTTCTCGATCCGATCTTACGATTCATATCTTGTAAAGATAAAAACGATCCATAGTTCTCAAGCTTAACAGCCTTGAGTTTACTGTTTCGAAATAAGTGTTCAGATCCATGGAACCGTGTATATGATAAAAGTAGGTGTGTGGTAAATGTGAGTGTATGTACGTACGATGGTTTGCATGCATATACGTAGAAACCAGTTCTTGCTAACAACATGTCATTGTATGCTTAAGGCTGCCGTTACGGTAGCAATGCCAATATTTTAGTTTGCTACAAGCTAGCGCACAAATGATGGATTCTACAAGCTGTTGCTATGCTAATAGCTACGTTCGTTGAATGAAAACGTTGTAATAAAAGCACATTCAAACTGACAACTTAGGAACAGAAAAAGGGCCACATGGATATAATGAAGAACAAAGACGAAGATTGAATTACCAGGTTTGCATGTGACCATATGCAATCGTAAGTGGCTCCCTGTAATAACTCTTCACAAAGCTTTTTCCTGTGATATGACAGCTTTAAATTAAACTTCTCATTTTTATATTTTAACTGAAATAAAACTATGAGTATACACGTCAAAAATAGTCCTGTGCACACATGGTCCCAACCCGATACCACCGGACATATAACCCCCACCTTCTAAAGGTGTGGTCATAGTTAGTAAAATCTTGTGACCAGCTATATCATCACTAAAATGTGTCATGTGTTACTTAGAATCCTGCTTAATTGATGCAATAATTTTGAAGCAGTTATGTCAACTTCCCCAAAAAGAAAGACTTTATCTCGTTTAAGTCTGTAGCTCAAGCCCCGTGGTCTGAGGATTAATCGGCTAAAGGGTCACAAATCTTAGTTTACCAAAAAACTTAAGTGGTTTAGCAAGTGCTATGTGTGTTTTGTTTTGTTGAGCTTGTATTGGTGGTGGTGCATGTATTATCACAATTGCTAGCTTCTTGCTAGTTTGTAACTAAAAAAAAAAAAAAACCTTAAGTGGTTCGTTACTATTTTGTAGCTTGAAAAGAAGAAGTAAAAATTAGGTTTTTAATTAACTAAAGTTCTTCTTACCAAGATCATTTATCTATGATACAAGTTAATGTCTTTAGGTACGTTAAGTGTGATCCTAGGTCTTATTAGCGTGTTTAGGAAAATAACAATACCCAGAGTTGGGGTGTGCTAATTGGTTTGCGAGTACAAGATTGCAGTGTTTATATGTTTTTCTTTTATGTGTATGAAACCATGAATTTGACAAAACTTTCTTTTCTCTTAACTCTATGCTCACTTTTAAACTTTATATAAACAATTCCACCTCGTCTACCAATAATGTCACGTAACTCAGTTGGCAATGGACGAGACTTCTTTGCATCTAACAAGCACAAGGTAAAGGGTTCAATCTTTGGCACCCCATATGAAAGACAACTAATTGTGAGCTGGTTGAGGTTACCGATTATTAACCTTTTACACCTAACAACTCCAACCTGCCTTGATCTAATTTTCATTGGTTAATATTTGAAACTTTTAATTTCATAATTGGTTAAAACTTAATAAAATTGTCCTAAAGTCTACACACCACTTAAATAAAAATCCATTTAAAGCTGTACCATGCGAGATATGACTTGTTTTTCGAGTTGAATATTAATTACTGCAGTACATAAATTTTTGAAAAGAAAAAGATATATATTCTTGTTAATATATGAAAATCATAGTCAACGTTTTATCAATATTTAAACAAAGGGTAGTAATATCGGTACCCTCTACATATTTAATACAACGTACCCCCTCTAGCACTAATTTTACTGACATGAAAAAAAAGATTTTTTTTCTTCGTATCTTTTGAATTTTACTATTTTTGATTTGTTAAACTTTAAAATTTTTGTTTCGCACTTTTTTCAGCAGTTTTACCCACTTTATTAATAGGATAAGACAATTTTTATAATTTTCTGCTTCGTATTTTTTGTGTTTTACTACTTTTGATTTATCAAACTTTATATTTTTTTTTTCTCTTTTTTTATTTAGCAGTTCTATAATAAAAACAAAATTATAAAAATAAAAAAATTAGGAGGATATTACTTGCATTTTAGAAGTACTAATGAGGTTACCAACCCCTTAAACAAATTAGTGTATTTTACTATCATCAAAGGCGGACACATTTGAATATTTGTTGCAGAAAGTATGTATGTACATACCTTTTGAGTTATATCGGTAATGTAAATTGCTTGTTTTTCAAACTTGCATTTTAGATTTTAACACGGAATGCATATATACCTTCTGCTATTTTAATTATAAAGTGCATAATCTTAGACAATTGCTAATTTGCCGCTGACTAAAACATACTACGTAAAATTTAAATANTTTTCTCAAACTCATAATAAATCAAATAATTTGGCAAGTGAAATAAATTCGAGTTTTCTAGGTTGTGCTGAGCTAGTCTACAAATAAATTCTCGTTCCTAATATATCTCACGCTCTTCAAATCAAATTTAACATGCTTTAAAGTTTAAAAATGCTTCAGGCTCTAAAAATAGAAGTTTGGCTAGGATTAGGTTTTAGGAAAAATACCAGATGTTACAACATTTGAATATTTGTTGCAGAAAGTATGTATGTACATACCTTTTGAGTTATATCGGTAATGTAAATTGCTTGTTTTTCAAACTTGCATTTTAGATTTTAACACGGAATGCATATGTACCTTCTGCTATTTTAATTATAAAGTGCATAATCTTAGACAATTGCTAATTTGCCGCTGACTAAAACATACTACGTAAAATTTAAATAATAAAGTGTTGATGTATCAATCTAAAATTGTTATAGAAAAAAACAAACTACTCGCAAAACCTAAAAGGTTAAAAAAAAAAAAGAAAAAGAAAAAGAAAATGACTCTTAATTTATACTCTTAATCAGACGTGCGAACATGAAGATGAAATTGTAGCAGGACATGTAATAAAAACTTACTACGAATCTGGAAATTATGAATTTGAATACTGTTAAATTACTTTTCCAAAAGCAAAAACAAATTACCTTATTCGGAATATTGTTTCATTCTATTTAAAGTTTTTTATACTATATGAAAGTAACGAGTATTTTTAGTCATTCTTGCCAAATCAGGCGAGTCTATTTATTTAAGAAATTAGAAATAATAGAAATTAAAGATTTTAAAGATTAAGCAAATTTATAGTGCCCCTCACCACATTAAAATTGCTTGGACAAAAAAAATCATAGATATAACCAACTCCTACAATTTCATGACCCAAAACACAAGTGAAGTGAGAAGTCTTAAACCATTTTTCGGACGATCAATTTCCAATTTTGAGATACTAAATAAGCTTTCAGGGTCACGTTATAGTGCTGAAACATCTTAACTTCGTATGTGCAAATTCATTCGCTAACGGACTCAAATCAATCATAGTCTTCTTGTTTGTGGCACTTGAGTTTCACTTCGAGCGAGCTATCAAGTCAGGGAAAGAGTAACTAACCTTAAGAACTCGACGAATGCTAGTTCTCTTAATCTACAGTTTCATGAGACTTATGAAGGATGTGTTTGTGTGATTACATTATGAAGATTGCCTAGCTATGTTATAATAAACACATAGTTTAAAAGCATATCAAACTATAAACCTGATGGACTCAAACTCACAATTTGGTTTAAGCCAACTAACCATTTCTAAAAGAGAAATGCTAGACACATTCACAAAGTCCACACAAAAAATTCACTCGCTGACGTGTCCACAGGTGATTGGTTTAATAAGAGAGAGGAGAAAAAAACTGTCAGAAAATGCATAAATCACATGCTGACACGTCAGCGAGTGAATTTTTTGTGTGGATTTTGTGAGTGGGTATAGCATTGATCTATCTAAAAATATTAATAGGAAGTCTATATGAAAAATTCGTTTTTGTAGAACATATTGTTTTTTTTAATGTTTTATTTTTCAAACAATGATTTCTTCATACTCGAATGAACACAAGTATTTGACGGTGTATTCCAGATGATTGTTGTACATTAATATTATATTTTTCAAACAATGATTCCAGATGATCGTTCATGCTCGAATGAACACATATTGTGTGTGTGTTGTTTATTTATTTATTTTTTTTTTATTTTTTTATTTTTTTTTAATATTATATTTTTCAAACAATGATTTCTTCATACTCAAATGAACACATGGATTTGACAGTGTATTCCAGATGATTGTTGTACATTAATTAGCTGGATCAAAGATATCATATATAGTACTCTATTTATTTCTTGTTGGGACATTAAGTTATTTGTGAAAACAAAAGAAGAACATGCATGATACTCTTACAATAACAAATACGATAAGCTTGGGCATTTACTTCCACAAATTGAAATTTCTATAAACAGGAAATTGTTCAAGTCAACCGGGGAGAGCGAGTATTTTATTCAGATGTACACGATTTAACAAGGATATTGATTGTTATCATTTCTGACTTTTACTCAGGCACCTCAATTAATTTTTTAACTTAAGGGTTTGAACCATTGACAACTTGAACCCCTCTTGTGTGAAAGTCAATTTACCACTAAACCATTTGATTATGGGTTTAAATTGGCTGAAATTTCTGAGTTTGAAATTTATTTATAAATTGATAATTTTAAATAAGATAAATTTTTTTAATATGTTTTTTAATGCGTCGATTTCTTCTGAAAAACATGTACCACAAATACATGTATATTTTCAAAGTCATAATGAGAAGACAAAGTAGTTGAATTAGTGAGTGTGCATATCATGAGAGAGTGGGTTGGGGGGTGGGAGGTTAGGGTGGGAAAGAAAGATTGTCTTTGGATAGTTATTATCATTCTATTAATTTTAAATTTATTCAAAACAATATGTATATATTTGGAAATTCAAGTTAAGAATATTTAAGCAGAGATTGCCTAAATTGTTGGATAGTTATTATATCTTTGTTTCAATTCCATTTCTTTTCATTAATCATCACCCGTCAAAAAAGTTTAATTGTCAAAATATTCTAACATTAGATTTCATGTTTAATTCTCATAGATATACATCTAGAAGCTAAGAGAAATTGGTGAAAACGATCATGGGATAACTTGGTTGCAGGGACAGAGCCAGAAAGTTATGATCGAGAAAGTAAACTTTGATAATTTTTAGAAACTACATTACTAAATTGGTTTGTTGGGGGGCAAATTACAATAGTCGGATAATTTAAAAAATGTTTAGTATAAATGTTTTCGCTAGGGGCACGTGCCCACTCTGCCCCCTCCTGTCTCGGCCACTACTTGGTTAGCCGCATAAATCTAAGTTAAAAACTCGCTCTTCCAAAAAAAAAAAAAAAAAAAAATGGTAAATAAAACCTCACCCATTTATAGAAGCTTTAGTTTATCTATGAAACACAATAACAAATTTTGTTTGAAAAATTTAATCTACTTTTTGTCAAGAAGAAATCACCAACCATTCACGAAAATAAGAAGAAAAACAACAGTCTGAAACCAAAGATATGTGTCTATGTCTTTAATATGTTACTGTACTATACATTTTCTATCTAGCATTTAAACTTAAGTTTCTAAGGATTCAAGTAGTAATAACTTGGATTTGTGCTTGTTATTCTTGTTACATTTCAAATCAAAACACAAATCAATATGTTTCCAACAACATCTGCTGGCATTTATTGTCATTTTTTTGTCCATTTGAGAATTGCTTCTTTCTTAGAAATACACGTCTTCAAAGTTTTTTTAGTCCATAATATGCCAGTATTTGCGAAATGGTCTACGAGGCCATTCTAGTGGTAATGTATTGCCACATTTAAGTTTTCTATTTTTATATATAGAAAATCTTCATGTATTTAATACAAGAGATCCATATATCTCTAATAATGCTCATCGGTAAACATATGGCTATAGTATAGGCTATATTTATCAGTCAAATGTCGACTTAAATGTTTTTCCTTCACATACATTACACTCAAAAACAAAATTTTGTTACATTTTACACTAATGCAAATTCAAATTCATGAAATATATACCATCAATTAAATACGTAATAACTTTTACTAGTTACATGTAATAATACAACTATATATACAAACATATATAGTATAGTTATAAACACATACACGCGTATAAAGATAATACAATATATTTATGTAATGTGGATACCATATATAGAGATTATTTAATAATGGTAAATTTGTAGGAAGTCTTGGCTACCTCATTAATAGCCTCCTTTCTGTTTGGCATCACACATTGTTTACTTGTTTCTTATATATATATCACTCTTCTTCTTCATTTCTCCCTATCTTCTCACCCATACTTCCTTTCACATCATTTATCTTCTTCCATAACCATTCAACACCATCATTCATTGGTAAGCTTACAATTTCATTATCTTCTCAAATTAATTATTACATCTTTCTTTTGCATTGCTAAAGTATTACTGATCAATCCTGATACTGATTGTTCGTCAGGATTTAATAATACCTTAGCGTGAATTTTTAGTAGGGTTTGTTTATTAATATTTATTGTGTTTCTTGCAAGAAAAGGTTTACTGCATGTTAAGTTATATATATTTAGGTTAAGAAGTTGCATGGTTTTTCAGGTGGGGTTTTGTTGAGAAGGACTAGTGAAGTGTCGTGTTTGCTTAATTTGGATCNCTTTAATATGTTACTGTACTATACATTTTCTATCTAGCATTTAAACTTAAGTTTCTAAGGATTCAAGTAGTAATAACTTGGATTTGTGCTTGTTATTCTTGTTACATTTCAAATCAAAACACAAATCAATATGTTTCCAACAACATCTGCTGGCATTTATTGTCAATTTTTTAGTCCATTTGAGAATTGCTTCTTTCTTAGAAATACACGTCTTCAAAGCTTTTTTAGTCCATAATATGCCAGTATTTGCGAAATGGTCTACGAGGCCATTCTAGTGGTAATGTATTGCCACATTTAAGTTTTCTATTTTTATATATAGAAAATCTTCACGTATTTAATACACGAGATCCATATATATTACCTCTAATAAATAATAATGCTCGTCGGTATGGATACTAAAAAAACATATGGCTATAGTATAGGCTATATTTATCAGTCAAATGTCGGCTTAAATGTTTTTTCTTCACATACATTACACTCAAAAACAAAATTTTGTTACATTTTACACTAATGCAAATTCAAATTCATGAAATGTAATGTACTAGCACCTAGAAGATATATACCATCAAATTAAATACGTAATCACTTTTACCATGTAATACAACTATATACAAACATATATAGTATAGTTATAGACACATACACGCGTAAAAAGATAATATATATATTTATGTAATGTGCATACCATATATAGAGATTATTTAATAAAGGTAAATTTGTAGGAAGTCTTGGCTACCTCATTAATAGCCTCCTTTCTGTTTGGCATCACACATTGTTTACTTGTTTCTTATATATATATCACTCTTCTTCTTCATTTCTCCCTATCTTCTCACCCATACTTCCTTTCACATCATATTATCTTCTTCCATAACCATTCAACACCATCATTCATTGGTAAGCTTACAATTTCATTATCTTCTCAAATTAATTATTACATCTTTCTTTTGCATTGCTAAAGTATTACTGATCAATCCTGATACTGATTGTTCGTCAGGATTTAATAATACCTTAGCGTGAATTTTTAGTAGGGTTTGTTTATTAATATTTATTGTGTTTCTTGCAAGAAAAGGTTTACTGCATGTTAAGTTATATATATTTAGGTTAAGAAGTTGCATGGTTTTTCAGGTGGGGTTTTGTTGAGAAGGACTAGTGAAGTGTCGTGTTTGCTTAATTTGGATCAACGGTCAAGATGGATACGTCTACTTGGTGGCTGATTTTATTAGGGTTTGTAACGTACATGATATGGTTTAAGTCGATCACACGGTCATTAAGTGGTCCACGTGTATGGCCGATTGTGGGCAGCTTACCTGGCTTAATCCAGAACGCTAATCGCATGCATGAATGGATCGCCGACAATCTTCGTACGTGTGGTGGCACGTATCAAACATGTCTCTCACCTATCCCGTTTTTAGCACGAAAACAAGGTCTTGTAACCGTGACATGCGATCCTAAGAACCTTGAACATATTCTTAAGCTTAAGTTCGACAATTATCCAAAGGGTCCTACTTGGCAAGCTGTGTTTCATGATCTACTTGGCGAAGGGATCTTTAATTCTGATGGTGACACGTGGTTGTTCCAGCGCAAGACTGCTGCGTTGGAGTTTACCACGCGGACACTCAGACAAGCTATGGCTCGGTGGGTGAGCCGAGCCATCAAGCTGAGGTTTTGCCCGATATTGAAAACGGCTCAGCTCGAAGGGAAGCCGGTTGATTTACAAGACCTTTTGCTTCGGCTCACTTTTGATAACATATGCGGCTTGGCTTTCGGGAAAGACCCACAAACATTAGCCCCAGGATTACCCGAAAACAGCTTTGCATCAGCTTTCGACCGAGCCACTGAAGCCACGCTACAACGTTTTATTCTACCTGAAACCATATGGAAGCTAAAGAAATGGCTTCGGCTCGGGATGGAAGTCGACTTGAGCCAAAGCTTGAGCCACGTTGACAAGTACTTGACAGCTGTCATCAATACACGTAAGCTCGAATTACATAACAAGGTGGATGGTGGTACCCCACACGATGATTTACTCTCACGTTTTATGAAGAAAAAAGAATCCTACTCAGACACATTCCTACAACATGTGGCACTCAACTTCATCCTAGCTGGACGTGACACGTCATCGGTAGCTTTAAGCTGGTTCTTTTACCTAGTCATCAAAAACCCACGTGTCGAAAACAAAATATTAACAGAACTGTGTACAGTTCTGTTAAAGACACGTGGGACGGATACATCTACATGGCTGGACGACCCCTTAGTTTTTGAAGAGGTCGACCAGCTAACTTACTTAAAAGCAGCATTGTCCGAAACACTCCGGCTATACCCATCCGTGCCGGAAGATTCAAAGCACGTCGCCGCTGACGACGTGCTACCGGACGGCACAGTGGTTCCGGCAGGGTCATCCATCACATACTCAATCTACTCCACCGGACGAATGAAGTTCATATGGGGTGACGATGTTCTAGAATTCCGGCCAGAGCGGTGGCTCTCCGGCGACGGAAAAAAGTTCGAGCTCAAAGATCAATTCCGTTTCGTGTCATTTAATGCGGGACCCAGAATTTGTTTGGGCAAAGATTTAGCTTACTTGCAAATGAAGTCAATCGCGGCAGCCGTGTTGCTCCGCCATCGCCTCACGGTGGTCAAAGGCCACCGCGTCGAACAAAAGATGTCCTTGACTTTATTTATGAAATATGGGCTTAAAGTGGACTTGCATCCACGTGATTTAAGCCCACTGCTCGAAAAGGTTAAAAATGATGGCACGTGGATGGCACGTGATTGTGAATAGGTTGATAATATATATATTTATGTAAGAATTAAAGTACACTGCTGGTTATTTTTGGTACGTCACAGACGGATGCAGGCCACACGATTGAAGTAAGATATAAGTGAAAAGTTTCACAGTGTGAATTGTGACTGTCGAGTGATTGCTAGAAAAAAATAATTCACACATGTAATGAATATTTATATCTTTTTTACTTTTTACTTTATATATAAAGTGATTGTTTTTATACATTTTGTCATGTTGGTGTTTTCTATTTTATGAGATTTGTGTGTTTTTAGTAGATTACTGCAAATGATGTGTTAATTGTGTGTGACTTAATAACATGAGTTGGTGTTTTTTTAATTATTCGGCTAATCATAAACTCCGTAGCAGTTTATGATTAGATTAAAGCAAATATTAAGTTATTGAATGAGTCACAATCAGTCAAATAGCGTATGTCGTTTAGCTTATCAGTGGTCGGATATTAATTTGAAATAATCGCATGTTTACCCTTATTTTGATATCATCCAATCAATAGATGCAATAATTGTTTGTTAAACGTTCTAGATAGCCGAAGACTTTAAGAAAAATTAAGGATGATCATGTAATATGAATAAAATTGGTGAAAATAGATAAGTCAAATGAAAGAACATAACAATATGATCATGACATATATAATGCATCATTTCTGTTTAT
Organism: Artemisia annua; assembly: GCA_014162995.1. NCBI lineage: Eukaryota > Viridiplantae > Streptophyta > Magnoliopsida > Asterales > Asteraceae > Artemisia > Artemisia annua. The sequence continues at coordinate 180,057 of LBNU01000661.1, read as the reverse complement.
ATGAGTTAAAAAGTGTTAACTACTGTAATAAATATTACTTAAAGTGGGTGATTCACGATTCAAAACTATGAAACAAAATGTGCAATTATTTTTTCGAAACGACAAAATTAAACTCTAAAACATCCGTGAAAAAACACAGTTTCAACCCCACTAATAATAGTATAATACTCAAATGAGATATGCACATGCATACTTTCTGTCTTAAACATGTTTAGCTATATTACTCGCTAATTAAGTTCTTATGAACCTTATGTCACCAAGCATATTGAGCTACAAACAAGTAACTTCTAACAGGGCCGTCTCATGAATTGATAAAATTTTTGAGGGCCCTGGACGAAATTACATAATGAGGCATTTCGATAAAGAATGTTATATATAAAGTGTCACCGTTTATAAAGATATAATGAAATTAGTTATCTAAACGTTCTAACATATTACTCATTTAATATATTTTCTTATCTAAATACTTTTTTCTTCGTGAAAAATATGTATACACATGCATATAGTTATTAACGAGACAAATTTTGGGGCCCCTAAAAGTTTTGGGGCCCTGAGCGGTCGCGCACCTTGCACACCCTCAAAGACGGCCCTGACTTCTAAAGGACCATACACACGGACACATTATGTATGTACTTTAATTACAACATCTAATTGCCGGTAAGATTATATAATTAGCATGGGACCATAATAATGAAGAAAATGACTTGCAGAATCTTAGTTACTTTAGTAAAGTCGAAAATAATTGTGATACAGTAAATATATATTATTAATAATATATACATAATACCATTGTGAAATTATAAATAATAAAATATAAGATATATAATAACTAAAAATGAAATATGTAGGTGAGTTTTAGGTTTGTTAATAGTTAGCACCTACCATAGAGGCCATTTATTGTACATTATAAATGCCTCCCTACAATAAATTGTTCATGTGCAAAACTACTTTTTTTGGATATTTATAAAATATTTTCTTTTTTAATTGAATTTTCAGCATATCCTTTCTTTGATACTTTTTCATAAATAAAAAAAGATAACCCTTGTATTACATAAATGTGATTAGCTTAAAAGGGCATGCACATTGCAAAAGATAGTGTAATATAATGTCACATTATTAATTTATTACATACCATAGACATTTTAGTCGACTAGTTGTGTAAATTGTGTGAACTAATTTATATGCATTGTATTTAAATTGTTAGTTTGTTACATTTGATAACCAAAGTTTTGGTGCTATCCTTTTTCTTGTTTTATGTGTTCGAAAGTAACATGCTTATATGAACACTCTTTTTCATGATTCATATACACAAAGTATTTGTTATGATAACTCATATCATATAGTCGTGACTTGTGAGAGTGTTGTAACATACGTGTTTGAAACTATGAGTTATTTTACATGTTTCTTTAATAACTTGTCAAGATGTGCATATCAAACTTGAGACAAACTTGTCATGATAGATCAAGGTCTCATGTTCGAGCTATTTTGATGTTGTTTCTCATCATACGGGTCACGTCCTTTATTAATATGGAAAAGATTCACCGAGTCCCGACGATTTAGCATACATGCATGATAAATGACCAAGACAAGTAGACAACGACACGCCGTGAACTTAGTTGGCCAAAGATCGAGCATCATATGGAACGTACCTATATAAAACTTTAAGGTTTTGTGTAAAAGTTGTAGTTAAACAAATGATATTCATTATAGTATCACAAATGAATGATTCTGATTGTATGACAATATTACAAAAAGTGAAGACAATCCTGCAAAAAGTGAATACACAATTGATACTTTATTATGATTGGATGAATATTTTTTTACAATCGTATACTAAAATATAGTGTAACTTTTAAAACGTAAAATTTTAACATAAATATGCAAAGCAACTTTTATTTATGTAAAGGTGGATACCTCATTTTTATCCAACGTTTATGTCAATCGATATCACCTTTCTTGCAAGAAACTGTGAACCATGCACATTACCACACTACTTTAGTTACTTGTATGTTTCAACCTTCATGGTAAAAATATAATATCTTTATATTTATTTATTTGAAATTTGTTTACATCTAAGATCACATTTTATAAATGTTATCCATATTAATTTAGGGCTACTCTATTCTCTAAACCCCTTTTTTTAAACAGTAAAAGANTTTTTTTTTTAACAAAATATTGTAAAATGAGTTTTAGTTCTCGTAAGTTTAGAAAACGACTATGACCTCTTAGCCGAAAGAGAGAAGAACATCTATGTTTCGAACACCATGTCAATGTTCAAGCGATATGTGCTCAAAATAGATTTTTGCCAAACTATCCAAATGACATGTACGTACTCGTCATTTGAATTAATCATTTTACGATTTTAGATGACGACGTGAATCTCTTGACACTTTACATAATCATAAAACATTAAAACATGTTAGCCCTTGTATGTCACTAAAAACGCCACCACTCAACTGGCAGTCTCGCAATGCGTTACTCAATGCATGAATTCACAACAATAATACTCAATTCCACCGAAGCAGTGTACGAGGGAGGTAGGATGTAAAAAGTCTCGCCTATACCTGAGGATAAAAAGACCGCTTACAACAATACTTCCAGTAAGAGTGAATGATTTGAAGTGGTTACAAAAAGAAGCAATTATTTATACAATCATATCATATAAATACTTGGACTTTTCTTAGTCCTTTTAGCTTGTTGGTCTTGACTGGGACTGTGGTAAATTAAACCAACCCTCAATGAGCTCACAATATAGTGCAATTAATATAACGTGCCTATTTTTAATTTTACTTTTGCCAAAAAGAACTACTGAAGATTTCAAACCAAGCACTTAAAGTCATTGAAGCATATGTTAGTTTGCTACCACACAATGAAACCCTTGAACCATACTACTTTTGAACATGAAAATGAAACATTGAGACTTAGAACTAGATATATAACTTGAACTATAAATGCACACTGGTTGAGATGTATACATGACATCCACCAGTAAAGTAGGCGAGTTATGTAACATATAGGTGAAGATGGATGATTTTAGTATGGGACAAAATGGATGAGGTTGACCCGCAACATACTTGTATCCGTCAAAAAATGGTGAAATTATTTGCGTGTTAGTACAAGTACGAAAACTATATTCTGGAGATAAATTTTAGATTTTTAGAATATGATCAATGCATTGAAAATATGATCAATGCATTTTGCTTAAAGCTAAACTTTTATGGTTAGAAACTTAGATGATGTTAACATCACATAATTTCTCCTGTTTACCTATTTTACCTCTTAAATGTAACGAAATTCACGCACAACTGCACAAGTAAGTAAACATGTCCAAGTTGTCAACTCAAGCTTCTTAGTGGTGTTTGTTGAAGATTACGCTTATTAGCTTATCGCTTATGTATCTTTTAGAAGCTTTATTAACAAAGTTTATACTTGATAGCTTATTTCTCATCTAAAAGTCATATAAAATAAGCTTATCCAAAGACTTTCAATAACTTAATAGCGTTTAAAAAGCACAGTAATATATTAAGCTCCTCAAATAAGGTTTCCAAACACCCGCTAATACATGCACTATCTTGTATGCGAGAGGCTCTTAGTAGTGCCACCAAGGACTAGGTTATTTCGTTAGACATCTAATGTGCATTGATAACTTAAGAAATATAGTTCTAATTCAAAGGTCTTGGCCCATAGCTCCTGAGAAAGAAGACTGGACCACAGTTTGGATTAAAAAACAGCCCCCATGTGTTCCTTCCAAGGCACGATCTCTTTACAACCCGCACGTATACTTAGATTTGTGACATTTACTTTTCGCCCTCCCGAGTTTCAAAGGAATTGCAAACCTAACTCTGTTGTGTTTCTTTTCTTAATCCACGACACGACAGGTAAAATATTTCCCATAGCACGCAATATTTTCATAACTTTTTTAGTGTACAACAAAGAACATAAAATTAACATTTAGAAAATGCCCACTTGAGTTTCTGTATGGTGCCTTAAGCAGACATGTTTAAAAAAAAAAGCTATCATACCTTGCAAACATCCCAATCTTCCTCCAGTTTTTGTGCCTCGTTCACCTTTAACAACAACAACGATACCCAATTCGCAAGAGCAGGGTACGGGGGAGGTAGAATGTAGACATATCATACACCCGAGGGTAACGAGACTGCTTCCAGCAAGACCTCTGGTAAATTGAAAAGCTCATTCACTTTCTTTCACCTTAAAGTTATTCTTGGTATAATTTAACAATTAGAAATGAGATAAATCATTAAAGAACCTGCAGAGTTTGGTTCTATCAATATTTCTAGTGCTTTCTTATCATGTTTTCAATATATGATATTTCGTTAATTCCTCTGTGAAAAGTGTAACTTGGAGCAGAATGTGAGATACAACTCCTGATGTTAAATACATTATTTGGGATAGATTTTTAAAAATAAAACAGCAAATTATGACAAGTTTGAGGATCTTGCATCACGTCCAGATTGAAAGGTCCGTTTTTTTTAATCAATGAATGCAAATTCTGCTAGTTATTCCTCTTTTTCTTAATGGCCGGTCAGTAAGTTGATCGATATCTGACATACATACTGCACGTCTGCACCTACTACTACTATCCACACAGCTCAAGGAATGCTCGCAGATACATGTCCCCTCCAAGGTCCAAGTCATAGCAGGAAAAAGCCCAAGGCCATGTAATTTGATGTAAGGCAGTATACAAACATGTGCAGGCTAATGGGTTACTCCATATAAGTTAGTGAAGCAGTCAAGTTAGTTGTAGAACAAAAGCTTGTAAAACCTTCCTAGTATGTGATTCAATCTTGTATATATACACTGCTTCTTAACAAAAGCTTGTAAAACATTGGCTTCACGTTTATTGAGAAGAGTTTAGGAAGGTAACTGAAAGAAGAGTATTAGTGGAAATGACAATAGGATGGTTGTTTGTGCTAGAAGCTACATAGAGGAAGCTAAGAAAACAGGTCACAGCTGTGGACTATGCTATATTATGGAGATGTTGGGAACCACCAGAGATGCAACAACCAGTGTGGCAGGTAGTGTAAGTTCTATGAAAACCTCTTAATCTGACTCAGTCAGACGCGGTCAGATGTTAAGACCAAAAAGTGTGTTTGTTTTTTCCGTCATTAATAGACGGTAAGAGCTAGTCAAGACAAACTGATGGCAGCAGACTATTTAGCAAATCATGGCATTTCCAAACAAACAAGGTAGTCGTTTAGTTATGATATGTCTTGTGTGAGAGCAACAACAGTTGCAAACACAACTTTGTGAATGTGCATACCTAAGAGACTGGTTCAGTGGATACTGGCTGGTCTAGAAAAGCATGGTAGAGTGGAGCAAAGGTTTGCCACAACCTCAATTACGCACAAATTTAGACTCATTGTTTTATTTCAGGATTTGCATTACAATATGAAATCTGGTTGAACTGTAAATGATTCCATAACTAACCATACAATAAGGATTACAACAACCTATAATGATCATGTAGATATTGTACAAACTTCTGTTCCCAACAACTATAAGTCTATAACTATAGCTATCAACGTATAACTACCAATCCTAACACGTTAAAGATAAATTGTAACCAAATGGAAATATTGATATCAAGCACATGATTCTACATATTAAAGTAACATTAATGTACACAAACAATCAATAAATAAGAAATTTCATATGATCAAGATCTTCTTACAGAGCTTTGCCAAACCTCGACACATTGCTGATCTTTCCTAGTAATAAACATTTTGTTTCCACCAATTGTTAGATTTGTGATCCTAGCTCCTCCAATATCCTTCGACCGACCCAGAATGTTCTTCTTAAAGACTCGTTCTTCCTTCCCATTTTTACTCGTAGTCGTCGATGAACCCATCAAAACCTCAGACCACAGCTCCAAATCACCTTCCTTACTACAAAAAACTTGATTCCCATGGCTTTCAATCTTGCAACCAAACCCTTCTTTCTTAACATTCGCCAATTTTCTCGAATCACCAAGACAATTCCAAGAACCATCCGACGAAATATTCCTAAAGTCCATATAAGAAACCTCCCCTGAGTTCATTCCAATCTTGAAAACAGCCGAAAGACTGTCAGATACTGTGATATCCGAAAAGCAATCAACTTTTTCCTTAATTTCCGAAACAAGATTCCCAGACCTTATATCCCAAAACTTAATATTCCCCGAAATCCCAGACGGACCACTGTGCGACCCTGAAGCCATCAAAAGATTCAAACTTGGAATCCAATCCAGCTTTGTGGACGGTATAGCCGAATCAAAATCAGCACCATAGATTTCATTATGCCCAATTTCCGACACAGCTCTAAACCCATCATTCAAATCATAAACCAATATAGTATTAGAATTCCTACGACTCGACTCAAAACTAGTAAACAAAAACTCATTGCTCACCCCAACTCCCTGAACCGTCGAACCAGACTTAGTCACATTCTCCCACTCCAAACTCTTTTCAACGAAACCCGACTCAAGATCAATAATCTGCAACCCACAGAAATCAGTAGCACCAGCTGCAACAACGTTATTCGACAAACATAACAAAGAATCAACAGCATTAAACTGAGTCAAAGTAGTTGACTTTCTTTGCAAAGACCAATCAAAAGATGTAATCTTGCTACCATGCGAAACGAAAACCGACCCATTATCAGTTGCAGCAATTGCAGAAGGTGAATCCCTACCACTTAAAGGCAAAATGAAACATTTTTCTAAATCAAATGGGTCAAATTGAGATGGGTTTGACTTTGACTCCACTAAAAGTCTCTCAATTCCATAAAATTTGGCCTCAAAGACTAAATCTTGAATATCAAAGTTTTTAGCTTTTGATGGCAAATACCCATTTCTTAAAAGTGATAATAAGATTGAAAAAAGTTCAGGGTCTCTGTCAATAAAAGGGGTTTTGTTTAAATTTGATGAATTGAAAAGATTTGAGAAAAGGGTGTTTGGTCCTGCTAAGGTTAGTGTTTGTGTTGTGGTTTGAAAGAGTTGACCTCCAACATCTATTGTTACTATGTTGTTGTTGTTTGGTTTGTTGAAATCTTGTGCCATGTTTTTTTTTGTTTTGTTTTTGTGTTTCAAGAAGTGTTTTTTGTGTGGGGTGATTGGAGGGTATTGATGGGGTTTAATGGTGGTCAACTATGGTGGTCAACTATGGTGGTCAAAGGTGGGTGGTTGTAATTTAGGGTTTAAATGAGGCCTAGCTGGCTTGGAATAGGACCATTGGCATTTGTTGATGATTGATCAATAGTTTATTTGTTTGTTAGAGTAAATTGAATGTTTAGTCCTTATCTTTTCGAAAGTGCAGACAACAACCCTATGAGCAAAGAACTTACAAGTGCAATTTCGTCCCTGGCCAAATGAAATGACTAAATTACCCTTGTCTTCGTTCTCTAATAACCTAGAAAAGATGGAGATTTTAGGCTGTGTTTGTTTTTTTATTTTTGCCTCTTAACAGCCTCTGAATGGGCAAAATGTCTGAATCGGTCAGACATTTTGCCGTTCAGACCGTTTGTTTTTTTTTTCCGTTCAGACGCGTTCAGATGCAGTTAGATCTTAATGGTCAAGACTTGAGAGGGGTGTCTTAACGCGTCTGAATGCCTCTTGTTGACACAAAAAGTAACCAAAAAAAAAAAAAAAATCCCGTTCAAACATAATTTTTTTTTTCCCGTTCAGATGCGTTCATATTCAGACATTTACACCTCAGATTCAGATTCAGATGTGCGGTTCAGATTCAGATTCAGACCCTCTAAAAAAACAAACAACACCTTAGTCATTTTGTTTTGGTTGAGAACGAAAATTGCGCTAGTAAGTTTCCCACAAGGACAGTGCTTGCACTTTCGAAAAGGCAGGGACAAAACATACAATTTGACCAAACCACAGGGATGATTTTGCAATTTACTCTATTTGTTTTTATTAAGGTAGGTGTCAAGAGAAGGTAAAATACTAAAATGTGACGAAACATATGGGAGTTAGGTCCGGCTGTCTTTTTTGGCTTCACTGGTGTACCTATTCAAGTTGTTGTAAACCAGAAAGACAAAACTAAATCCTAACTATTAGGTACCCATAGTAGTGGCCTTCAGTAATTTTTGCCACATATCAGCAACATGACTCTTTCATCATCAAGTAAATGGTGCTTGAAGTTTTCCTGAAGGGGGTGTTCACTTCAGACTGACGTGTGCAGTGAATCCCATCTTTCTTAAAGACAGAGTGATAAAAGTAACTGATAAGCCACTGCTGATTGATTCCCAGAAACAGTAATTATTTGAAACCAAACTTTAGAACACATAAGATATAAACAACAAAGGTTAAGATAGACAACAAGTTTATACAAGAATTATTAGCGCAAATGGCCCTTTTAAAGGGCTAAATGTTTTAACTTAAACGGCTAGTTCTGATTGTACATAAGGACATAAATACAAGTCCACTTAAGGGTCGGCTTTTCCTGCAACCTCTTCATCACTAGAAGCGTACTCAGCTTCACTCAGTTCCTCATCACTTGATTTTTCTTCTGGCACAGCCCCAGCATCCTCTGGCTTTGCATATCTCTCACAGTACTCTGAACACGAACCAAGAAACAACAATTTGACCATTTTAAGTCATATAAATCTTGAGCTTTATATGCCTAAGTGAAAGATGTTGCAGCAATAATCATAATTTCAGTCAAACCTTTGATTAGCAACTGATTTCAGACGTACCTTTAACCTTTTGCTCATATGCAGTCTTGTCTCGCATCATTAGTGCAGCAGCATCTCCATTTAAGGGATCCGAAGGGTTTGGATACAAAAGAAGTTGAGGAAGAAAAACTTCAAAAACGTTTACCAGATCTGCAAATCAAGAATAATACTTCATTAATCAATGACAACATAAAACCATAAAAAAAATGAAGTTAGTGATATGCCAATTACCAAACATGGGACTCCATGTCTGATTGATAACATCTAAACAAACAGATCCTGACCTGCAAAGAACTCATATATATTCTCAATAAGATTACATTTTACATAAACGGAGCGGACTAAATTTGTATGCAGAACTAAAGAAGCTCACATTTCATCGACATTTGGATGGTATATTTTGTTGATAAATCCAATTGAAGGTGATTTATATGGATATGCATCGGGCAGCTCCACCCTTATTCTCCAAACACCTCCGTCATAAGGGCCTGTCACAACAAATTTTGAAACGGTCAACATTCATTCTAGGATAAATCAGGCACAGAGTAACACAGTAACAATTTTTGCAGAAAAATAATGAGCTAAAGACGGTGTTTACAAGGTTCAGCAACTGGCCACATCAACGGTTGTTAGTAGGATTTTTGTAAAACAAATCATGATTTAACTAGCACGTAAAATGATCCAATGTACCAATCTTTATCAATCACGGTTACATGGATTCTTAGTCTAACATTTCAGTAAGTGGAGTGATCATGTATTATGTGTGCACAAGGAAGACCATAAAAGTATGCCACACGAAAACAATTCAGTATTATGTTACCACTAGGACAGTTAACCGCACACACAAAAGGAATTGTAGTTGTAAGTTGCAATGAACAAAAGATCACACACGCAATGTTTACATGACTCAACAAGAACACACAAAGTTTACATGGTTCAACAGATTGCCTACAATTACCGTGTTTGTGTGATCTCCTAACAAAAAGTTGAACCAAAACAACAGTAATGTGAAGTGTAAAATGACTCAAATAACCGAATTTTACAATCTAAGATCATGGGATTTTGGTAAGTGGACTTTAATTTGTGGATCACAATCAACACAAGATAAACCCTAAATGAAAAACACAAATCCTATATAGTCCTAAATGAGGGTTCTACTTAATTCAACTTCAGGGTTGTTTGAGATTGCTTATAAGAACATCTTATCTTCTTATTAGCAATTGGGAATAAGCACCTTCAAACCACTACTCAAACCAGCTTATCTTCTTGTTAACATTTTGGAAAAAGCACCATCGAACTACTTTCAATTTCTGGTAGGTGCAAACAACCTTGAAGTGGCCACGCCAACCTCCTGAAAAGGGAGGGCTTTACATGGTTTGAGTCTGTGTGACGGTGGGTTCAAACCCCGTGGATTAGTCGGCCAAAGGGTCGGAAACCATGGTTACCCAAAAAAAACTACTTTTCCGAACCATCTTATTACTCACAACAAATAAGATTAACAATTTGGATAAGCCACTCTACTGTATCAGAAATGCAATAAGCAGATAAGTTATTGTGTTATCAAAACATAAATTAGTTTCACACAAGTGTTTAAGTAAAGCTCATTTCCGAAGATAATTAGCTAAACTGCAAGGAAAAAAGCAAATAAGCTCAAGCTCCAAATTTGGAGTTTTTTTTTTTAAAGAATGCATAAGCTCTTAAGGTTAAGGTTAAGGTTAAGCTTGAGCTTACCTTTCATAAGCAATCCAAAATAAACACTTTACAAAACACCAAAAACACACACACAAATGGAACAAATGAAAACGATTACATTTTTAACAATATACTTCTATTAAAACTAAAAAATCAGCAAACGAAACAAAGAAATGGGGTAAAAAGACATACTTTAGCGAGTGTTTGGGTATGCTTATTAATGTGTCTAACAACATAAATAAGCTCAAAAAAAATTGTTAAGGTAAAGCTCATTTTAGTACTGTAGATACTTAGCTTAACAGTGAAAATAAGTCCATAAGCTAAAGCTGCAAATTTGGAGCTTTATTTGAGAATGCAAGCTTAAGCTTAAGCTTATAACAAAATCATCAAGAAATTAAGCAAAACCAACAAAAAAGATGACATTTTTATAATCAATCTCTACTACTTATAAAAAAAAGCAAAATCATCAAGAAAAATAATTATAAAAAGAAAAGAAACATTACTTTCTTTAGGACCATGGAAGATAACATAAAACTCCTGCATACCATCATTCATCATTTCAACTTTATAATCACCCATCATCCTGTTAATCAAGAACCCATAATCAAGTTACAATCTTTAAGAAAAAAAAGATGAGATTTTTATAAAAGAAAAAGTAAATTACAGCTTCATCAAATCCATTTCTCTGCGTTTGCTTGGAGAAGACATTGTTTTTTTCTTGTTGATATGAAGTATGAAATTTGTATTTGTGTGTGTTTTTGATGAGGGGGGGTGGTAGTTGGCGTGCTGGTAAAGGAGATGATTCTTTCTTTATATCAAGGAAGGCGGTTCAGACAATCAATCACTGTAATCTCTCACTTTTTATAATATGTTTAGGGTGCTTTTTTTTTTTTTTTTTTTTTTTTTTTTTTAATGTTTTTGTTGGAACGAGTTAAGCATACCAAAAGTACAGTCGGACTTATGAAAAAGGACATAAACAAAAATACACTTTTGTGTACTTTTATGTGGATTCCTGAATACTTTTATATATTTTTTTGTGTGCTTAAAGGGCACAAGTTAAAAAAGACTTTGGTTTATTGTTGTGTTTATATAATATGGATGATTATTGTTTATTAGGTTAAACTTTTAACTTATAAATACTCAAGGAAAGAAAGATAAAGATCTTTTCATTATGCATGTTGCTTGTACATTGACATTATTAGAAAATATTTATTTTATATTAATTTAATGTATAATTAAAACATGCATAACTTTATCTTTCATTTTCAAATGAACATTAACATGAACATGAGAGGATGTAGAGAAAAGTGAGGTAATTTCATATCTCTTTTCTTTTAATTTACAAATTTCATATATAACCAAACATGTGTTAAAACTTAAAACTATTATATATTATGTATTAATTGCACTTTGTAATTATAAAATTAAGGATGAAAGTAGGGTGATATATGAAATAAATTTAAAGTTTAATGTATACCCCAAATTCTCTAAATATCTAATGAATCAATCTTAGATATCGGCTTTTTGGTGCCCGTTTGGTCCTTTGAGCCTCGCTATATGTAATTGTCGTTAGTTTGATTCGTTATCTCTCCTATTTGACTTTCAAACCATAGGCTTTTTTGCAATTTCACTTTTCGTCACTATTTCAACGTTGGTCCGTGACTCATAATTCAAAACAGTAACTTGAGGCCGTTTTTTATCTTTTCCCCATTACAATGTTGGTCCATGAGGCAATTTTTTTTTTCTTTTTTTTTTCTTTTTTTTTCGCCTTATGTCACATCACATGGCTTGCTAGACAATCCCTAATAGTTATCTGATTTATATGTCCAATCATGTTAAACTTTATCAATTTTTTATATACACATCTATCATTTTCCATGTAAACTTTATAATTTTGGCCTATAAAATGTACTGATATTGTTAAACATTCTATTGTATGTAATAAAAGTTAAGTAAGGGAAAATGATGATGTTGTGTATCCTTGTCACATATGAGATGTGATCCACTAAAAAGTGGAATAAATAAAAAAGTGTAGAAAGCATATCATCTATTGACACGTGTTCTCCACCCACTCTCTCTTTTTTTTCTTACTATATTAAATTTGGTTAAGCGGGCATTTTGGTCCTTTTAACTCATTTTTTATTCCACCCTAAAACTTTAAATATAAATAACTTTCAAACGAAAAACTTTTATTAAAAACCGATTTCGCCATAATTTTTTAAATTTAATTCTCTTTAACTTGGTATGCATTATGATATATGAATCGCAACTTTTTTTTACAACTTTTTAAGTCGGTGTTGATTTTCTTGAAATTTTCAGTATTTTCGCCTCTAATTTTGCCTAGTTTAAAGGCCGAATTTTACAAAACTTAAAACACGAAAATTGTAGCTTTTTGGCCATTTTTTACCAAGAAATTTGAATCATTCAAATCCGATATGATATGAGTGAGATATCGCATGTTAAAGATGAACAATAACTGATGAACGTTATAAAAAATAACTGATGAACGTTATTAAAAATAACTGATGAACGTTATAAAAAATACTGATGAACAATATTAAAAATAAGTGATGAACGTTATTTTTTCGAAAAAAAATAACCGATGAACGTTATTTTTTCGAAAAAAAATAACCGGTGAACGTTATTTTTTCGAAAAAAATAATTGATGATCAATATAAAAAATAACATTATACGATGAACCCAGTGTTTTTTATTGATGAACATTGTCATAACCAATGAACATTGTGACATAACTGATGAACATTGTAATATTTTATTGAAACAACGTGATTTTTTTAAGAAAACTAATGAACAACATGATTTATATTTGATAAAATAACGCCAACGATGAAAAACTTCTTTTATTGATGAACAACACAATTCTTTTATTGATGAACCATGTTTTTGTTGATAAACCACTCTTTTTATTGATAAACAACATTTTTTTATTGATGAACAATACAATTCTTTTATTGATGAACCATGTTTTTGTTGATAAACCACTCTTTTTATTGATAAACAACATTTTTTTATTGATGAACAATTTTTTTTACCGATGAACTCTTTTTGATGAACATTTTCTATTGATGAACAATGTTTTCGTACTAATGAACAAATATTTTTATTGATGAACAACGTAATAAAAACGTTTTTCTATAGATGAACATAATTTCCATAACTTTGTACACCTTTTTACTCACTTTTTTTGCTTTTTATATTGATACTTCCTATCAATGATGTCACTCAATAATTTACGTATGCAACACACCAAAGAGCTATCCTCTTTTCATCATTTACTAAGGGTGCGTTTGGTTTGTAAGTGGGATTGGAATTGGATTCGGATTTGGATTTGGGAAAGGTGTGAAAGAAAAGAATAAGAGAGAAAATTAATTGATATTTAAAGTATGTATATGTTTAATTAGTTTTATGTATTTGTTTGAAATAAAAAAAGTATAAAATAGGAAAAAGAATAAATAATATGTGGTTGAAAAAATTCTATCAAATAAAAAAAAATTTGATTGAGTGGATTCATAAAAACCCACCAACATAAGGTGGATTCAAATCTATCAAATTTTCATTCTTTAATTCCCAAATTGTGGGCCCCAATGACAACTAAACAAGTGATTCATTTTTTCTTTTGGTAAAACCACACCAATCTCCTTAACCAAACATCACCTAAAATGTCTTTTAAAGCGTCTATCCCAAAAACCAACCCATCTAGATTTGATGCATATATTCCATCCATATCTTCAACATATTTTCCTAAATTAAACTATTTGAAAGGTGGTCATACTTCAAATTTACTAAACTTGATTCTGATTTGATAATTAAATCTCGTGTCACCAGTATTCGTTATTTAGATCTGCTAATCATGATCCATTATCTGCCTCTGTATAACGAAATGATGGTGGTGGTTTTGATAATTACAGTGGTGGTGGTAGATTGATGTTTATGATAGATCCACTGGCGGTGATATGGCGCGCCGATATGTGGTATTGTGGTAGGAGATCTGGTGAGGGTGGTTGGTGTGTAACGCAGTTTCTAACGTATTTGAAGATGGTGGTGTAGTTGATCGGGGGTGGTTGTAACAGCGATAGGGAGACTGGTGGTGAGTGTGAGCTTTTATGGAGTTTTTTGGATGATTGAGTAGGAGATGAAATTTAAAGATAAATACAAACTGCCGTTAGTGAAAAAAGGTGAGGAGACACGTGTCCTTGTGTCATTACTTTGTACACTTTTTAATCTTGTTTCACTTTTCAATTGATCCGTAACCTGTCACATATTATTAAAACAACGACTAATATATTTTCCTTTTTTCTTTCAATGCCAACTCATTTAGAACATTTTACACATATTATATAACAAAATTTATTAACAATATTACAAACTCACAAATAAACTTATAAAACAAATTTACACATAATAATAATAATAATAATAACAATAATAATAAATCTACAAAAAAATAAAAAAAATAATAACAATCTTATTACATAATTACATACACTTTATAACAAAATTTATACAAACCTTACATAAACTTTAGAACAAAATTCTTATAAATTTTATAAAAAACTTTTACATGAACTTTGCATCAACAACGGCGGCGGCGACTCAATCTGGCTAGATAACATTCCCGTCTACATAAAAAAACATACATTTTCATACATAAGTAATGTAGAAAACTAATTATATTTTTACACCCCATAAATCATCTAAAATGACTCTACAAGATCTCGGCCAAATAAAAACATTAAATTCACCAATTTGATACAGTGTACATATAGTAATAATAATACTAAATTTTACACTTATATGCATACTAAGCCAAACATCCATTATATATGGGAAGTGATTCACACACTCTCAAAAGTTATTGGCACACTCAACTGTACAAACAGTTAAAGCATGTTGTACTTAAAGTATAACTGTCTAATGCAGTCAGTGGAGTGTGCAAATAAATTATGAGAGTGTGCCAATCACCTCCCATTATATATTGACTATGAGTTTAAGAGTATATATATTGACCTAGTTTTCACATGTTTGATGACCAGGAAACACATTGACTCATTGACTATGAGTTTAAGAGTAATTGGCAAGCCGAAAGCAAGTGATGGTTTGTGAGCATTGGCTCTTCGAGTCGAGCTACAAACTTTAAGAAAAGCTTGACCTCGACATGACTTGAACTATATTTGCAAAAGTTACGTCAAGTTTGAACATTAGCTATGTTGCCCTATAAGCCTTCTTGATGTTTAATTTTTGCTTGAAGGGGGAACATTCGAGCTCAACTTGTAGCTTAGTTCCGATTCATAAAAACATTCAAATTCAAATTCATAAAAACATGATATGTTGAAAGTAATAAGCTAAGGGCTTATTCTGTCATTTTGGTATTTTGTTCTCTTTGTGTTTTTATGTGTGCAGGTGTAGATATAAAGTTAGAAGGACTAAAGTTAACAAGAGTGAAAGATGAAGGGCTATGGTTGCTGAGTGGATAAAGGCTTAAAGCTGACTTGGGTCAAGGGCTATATATACTTCTCTTCATCTCATTCTTATTCAGTTATTAGGGTTACAACTGTGTGCGATTACACACAGTCGTCTTGTTAGTTTGTTAGTTGTTTTCCTCTGTAAAATCTTCTTTCAGATCTGTATTGTAAAACTCTCTTAATGTATCAACAGGGGAGGTTGGTTGGGTTGATACTAATAAAAATTTGTTTTGGTAAATCTGTTTAGATCAACTCTTTGTATAAATTTAACATGGTATCAGAGACAGGTTGGTTTTGATACAAAGAGTTTTGGTTTTAATCGGTTTTAAAAAAAATTAGGGTTTCGTTAAATTTGGGGGTTTTATGATTTCTTGTCAGATCTGAGTAGATTGAAGAGTAATTGAATTGGTTTGTGGTTCAATTGAAATTTTTGGGTATCAATTGAAGGTCAATTGATAGTTTTCAATTTTTAGGGTTTTCTAAAAATTGGGGGTTTTTGGTTCTGAGTGTTCTTGTTGTTGATTAACGCGTGTTAATCGGTGTTTTAGTCAAGATTGGTTATAGATCTTGATTTTATTAAGTTGTCGTCAAAATTAGGGTTTTCTGTATCAAACCCTAATTCAGGATTAGAGTTTTGTTTGATTAACAATTGGATTCTTGTTATATTTGTTTGTGTATTGTTTACACATAACTGTTTTCTAACTTGTTTTTTCTTGATTTGTTTCAGGTACTTGATTCTTGGTTGGTTGGTTTCCGCTGCTTGATTGGGTATTTGGTTTTGATCTTCTTGATCAATTTTTGCTAGAGTTGCGTGCACTGTAACACCTCTCGCACCCTCTTTAGGTTTTTTTTTAGGTTTTTTAGAAATTGCATGAGAAGAAGTGTAGGTTTAAGGGATTGTGGTGTTGTTTGAGATTGGTTGGAGTTTATTTGTGACTGAGGAGTTATAAGGTGTATTTGCTTTGTTCTGTGTTCTTGTTTTGTTTTTCTTTAACTTGTCATCATGGCTCGTGATGGTGACAAGGGTGGTAAAGGGGGGGGGGGCAGGTGGTTCAGGAGGTAGTTCTGACCAGATTGACCAGTTTGACCCAATGTACTTGCATAGTAATGATACTAATGGAATACCTTTGATAAATTTTAAACTGGAAGGTCCAGAAAATTATAAAGTTTGGTCTGCTTCCAATACTATAGCAATTCACACAAAAAATAAGCTTGGTTTTATAAATGGGAAAATTGTAAGGCCTACTGAAAATGGTTTTATGCAAGAACAATGGGATAGGTGTAACTCTGTGGTTTTGTCTTGGATTCTTGGTTGTGTTTCTCAAGAAGTGTTTATGGGACAAATTTATTCTAAGAATGCTAAACAAGTGTGGGATGAATTAAAAGAAACATATGATAAACAAGATGCATCCATAATTTTTAATATGCATTATAAAATTCACTCATTCACTCAATCTGGTTTAACTCTCTCTGAATACTATCACAAGTTTAATGCTCTGTGGAGGCAATATGACTCTCTAGTCAGTTTGCCAGAGTGTACTTGTGAGGGTTCTGAGAAACTTGAGGCACATAATAATTTGATAAAACTGATGCAGTTCTTAATGGGTTTGGATGAGATTTATGCTCCTATCAGAAGCATAATCCTTACCACTGATCCTATTCCTGATGTGAAAGGAGCCTTTGCTACCTTGTCCAGGGATGAATCACACAGAACTGCTCATGTTCACAATCCTTCTAAGTCTGATAATACAGCTTTTGTTTCTAGGACTAATCCTAGGAACTCTAGTTGGTCTGCTAACAAGAATTCTCTCTCTAATAACAATCAACCCAGAAAGCTTAATAGACCTAATTTGGTTTGTACTCATTGCAAAATGAATGGTCACACTGTTGACAGATGTTTTGAATTGGTTGGATATCCACCTGGTTTTCAAAAGAAAAATGGTTTTAATCAGAACAATGCTAGTAATGCTTCTGTTTCAGGACAAAAGGATAAGTCTGGTAGTTCATCTCATTCCTTTACAGATGAGCAATATCAGAGACTTATGGCTCTTATCAGTGAAAAGTCTGGAAACAGTAGTATTCCTGCAAATGTTGCAGGTACTAATTGTGTTATTAGTTTTTCTAACTCCAAATTCTTTAATCACAACTCTAATATAAGTACATACAATATATACATTGGTTGGATTATTGATTTTGGTGCAAGTCAACACATGACTTACACTGTTTTAAACATATTTAATATCATTGATGTTTCAAAGTTAAATATGACTGTTGGTCATCCTAATGGTACTCAAGCACAAGTCACACATATTGGTAGTTTGAAATTGACTGATAAGTTAACCATTCATGATGTTTTGGTTGTGCCAGGATATCAAGTTAGCTTACTGTCAGTTCACAAACTCAATAAAGATAACAAATGCAGAGTCATTTTTGATGAAGATATTTGTTTTCTTCAGGATTCTGTTCTAAGGACCCAGATGGGGACTGGTAATCAAAGTAATGGTCTGTATTTTCTTAATACAGGTAAAAAGTTAACTAATAATAATATTCAAGTTTGTTGTTTATCTAAGTGCATATGGCATAACAGACTTGGTCACCCTTCAGATCAAGTTCTGAACATTCTNATTCTGTTCTAAGGACCCAGATGGGGACTGGTAATCAAAGTAATGGTCTGTATTTTCTTAATACAGGTAAAAAGTTAACTAATAATAATATTCAAGTTTGTTGTTTATCTAAGTGCATATGGCATAACAGACTTGGTCACCCTTCAGATCAAGTTCTGAACATTCTAAAACACAAACTTAAAATTGGAAATGAGCCTAAAATTGGAAATGAGCCTAAAATTGATCCTTGTGATGTTTGTCATAAGGCTAAATAAACAAGGGATCCTTTTCCTCTTAGTGAACATTAAACCAATGAAGTTGGACAGATTGTTCACTTAGATGTTTGGGGTTCTTATAAAGTACAAACTAAAGAAGGGTATAAGTACTTTCTGACTGTTGTTGATGATTTTTCTAGAGCTGTTTGGGTATTTCTTTTAAGGGGAAAACTGAAATGTTTTCAAACATTGTCACTGTCTTTATTCTGATTAAAAATCAATTTGATAAAACTATCAAGATTTTTAGAAGTGATAATGGAACTGAGTTTGTGAACCAAAATATGGATAAGTTTTGTAAAGATAATGGTATTCATCAACAGACTTCATGTTCTTATACCCCACAACAAAATGGTTTAGCTGAAAGAAAACATAGACACTTGTTAAATGTTGCAAGAGCCCTCATGTTTCAGGGGGGATTACCTTTGAACATGTGGTCTGAATGCATTCTAACTGCTGTTTACTTAATCAACAGGACACCAAGTTCTGTGCTATCTGGGAAGTCACCTTATGAAATAATCTATAACTGTGAACCAAATCTCTCTCTTTTAAAAGTTTTGGATGTCTTTGTTTTTCAACTGTGTTGAATAACTCAGATAAGTTTTCTCCTAGGTCAGAAAAATGTGTCTTTATTGGTTATTCATTTAACAAAAAAGGTTACAAGTTGTTTAGTTTGGAAAGTAAAATAGTTTTCTACTCAAGAGATGTAAAGTTTTATGAAACAGTTTTTCCTTTTAAACATAGTTCTGAAAACAAAGATTTCAAGTTTGAGTTTCAAAATACTAATGGTCAAAACTTTTTTAATTCTGGCCTAGGAACATCAGATGAACCCTATGATGATAAGAGAGAGAAGGTTTCTGAAAAATATAGTGAAGGCATAGACCTTTCTTCACTTGGAGACTCACCTGTGGATATCAATAAGGATGAGGAGGAGCATCCTGATGTCACAGTTGATGATGTCATCAGTGAAAGAAAGGAGAATGCAACACTTGATGACAATGATAAGTTATATGAGGGTGATGATGATTATTATCAAGAGTTTAATGATATGTTTCATGAAACTGTTATAACACCTGTGGTGACTCCAGAAAGATTAGCAAACATGAGAACTTATAAAAGACATTCTAGTAGAAAGTCTGTTCCTCCTGTTAAACTAAGTGATTATGTTCTGGATGGAAAAGTAAAATATGGAATTGATAAGTCTGTTAATTATAGTAAGCTCAGCAAGGAAAATTATGTGTTTTCCACTAGTATTAATAAAATCATTGAACCTAAAACTTATGCTGAAGCTAGTAAAAATCCTAAATGGAATGATGCTATGAATGATGAAGTTGAAGCATTAAACAGAAATGAAACTTGGGAAGTTGTTGAACTCCCTGTTGGGAGAAGAGCAATTGGATCCAAGTGGATTTGGAAAATTAAGTATAAATCTGATGGAACAGTTGAAAGATACAAAGCAAGGCTTGTTGCTAAAGGTTATAATCAAAAAGAGGGTATTGATTATGAAGATACATTTTCTCCAGTAGTTAAAATTGTTACTGTGAGAATCATAATCAGTATTGCTGTTAAAAATAGTTGGCCTTTGTTTCAGCTTGATATTAATAATGCTTTTTTATATGGTGAACTTGAAGAAGATGTTTATATGCAGTTACCTGAAGGTTATTTTGATAAAATGACAAAAGGGTTTGCAAATTAAAAAAGTCTTTATATGGTTTAAAACAAGCCCCTAGAAAGTGGAATGAGAAGCTTGTATTTGTCTTAAAGGAAAATGGCTTTGGTCAAAGCAAAAGTGATTTTTCTTTATTTACAAAGTCAGATAATGATGTGTTTCTTATTTTACTTGTGTATGTTGATGACATTGTCATAACTGGGAATAATGTTAAAGAAATTAAGAAGGTCAAAGATTTTCTAAGAACAAAATTTCTTATTAAAGACTTGGGAAAGTTAAAGTACTTTCTTGGCATAGAAGTTTTAGAAGATGATGAACCTTTATCTGGTGTTAATAACTATCAGAAGCTTGTTGGAAAGTTGATTTACTTAACATTGACTAGGCCTGACTTGTCTTATGCAGTTCACTGTTTAAGTCAGGTCATGCATAGTCCTATGCAATCACATCTTAAACTTGCTTTTAGAGTGTTAAGGTATCTAAAAGAGTCACCAGGTAAAGGTATCACTTTTAACAAAGGTGGTGGTTGTGATATGAAAGTGTTTGTTGATTCAGATTGGGCTAAGTGCAAAGTTACTAGAAAATCTGTAACTGGTTTTGCTGTTTATCTGGGTAATGATCTTGTTTCCTGGAAAAGCAAGAAGCAATCTGTGTTGGCTAGGTCTTCTGCAGAAGCAGAATTCAGAGCTATGTGTAATGTTACATGTGAAGTTATGTGGATTTTTAAAGTTTGTAAAGATCTTAATGTGCAGGTTGAGTTGCCTGTTGAAATGTTTTGTGACAATACTAGTGCAATGCAGATTGCACAAAATCCTGTGTTACATGAAAGATCAAAGCATTTTGAAATTGATTTGTTTTTCATAAGAGAAAAGATTGCTGAAGGAATTATTAGAACTGTCAAAGTTAAATCTGAGAATAATATTGCTGACATGTTTACAAAGGGGCTAAGTGTCGTTGAGCACAGAAAGTTTTGTGAAATGTTGAGGCTGATGGATTTGTATAAGCCTTAGCTTAAGGGGGAATGTTGAAAGTAATAAGCTAAGGGCTTATTCTGTCATTTTGGTATTTTGTTCTCTTTGTGTTTTTATGTGTGCAGGTGTAGATATAAAGTTAGAAGGACTAAAGTTAACAAGAGTGAAAGATGAAGGGCTATGGTTGTTGAGTGGATAAAGGCTTAAAGCTGACTTGGGTCAAGGGCTATATATACTTGTCTTCATCTCATTCTTATTCAGTTATTAGGGTTACAACTGTGTGCGATTACACACAGTCGTCTTGTTAGTTTGTTAGTTGTTTTTCTCTGTAAAATCTTTCTTTCAGATCTGTATTGTAAAACTCTCTTAATGTATCAACCATAAGGGGAGGTTGGTTGGGTTGATACTAATAAAAATTTGTTTTGGTAAATCTGTTTAGATCAACTCTTTGTATAAATTTAACATGATCGGTAGCTCTAAGTCGACAACGGAAACTCAACAACATCCATCTCAAAATAAAGATCATTTTTTACACAAAGATGAAAAAGAAACTTATGCAAACGTGTATTTTCGGTTTCTTTTCAAGGTTTATAACATGTTTTAATATGACAAAAGTGATGTTCTTTTTTCCAAAATGTTAGGCATATACCAAAACAAATGTATATAACTTTCAAAACGAAGAATATAACATCTTTGGAAATTAAAGAGAAAAGGCTATGGAAATTGGAAAGCATGTTACATCCTTTATTTACCGTCATTTGCGGGCCAAAGTCACGAGTATGTTAGGTCTCGTATCTATCATAGTGTACAATGTGTTTGCTAATTATTGCATTGTTTGTTATGATTTACAATTTCTTTTCATAATTCCTTTTACCAAGACTAATAGACAACAAGACTTTTTAAAACATGTTGACTTCCAATAATATGTGGTCAATGCATCCTTGTTTTACTAGAAGAAAGAATAACAGATTATGTGTGCTTGTATCATATTATTAGAAGATAGTGTAGAAATATAATAAAAGAGAGTTACTTCCGATCAATTGACTTAACAAACCCCTAATTACGAAACAATTCTATTTATGTCAAACTACGAATTTCAAACAAAAAACCTCAAAATGTCATTATGAAATTAAAAACCAAAAACCGTAAAATAAGACGTCTGGCTCAAGAAACCCTTCAAAAGCCCACTTAAACCTATTGAATTCTTACTACACCACATGCATGCAAATCAAGCATGCATCACACTTTAAGATTCTTTTTCGCACCCCTGTGGGAGTGGTTTTGAACATCCTTAGCCGTCTCCATTCTTGTATAGCACACATTACGCTCATGTTTGACTTTCAGATGATAAGAGTGGTTATGGAAATCAATAGCATTCTCGTTAGCGAAATCAAATTTGCCACAGATCAAGCATATATATTTTGAATCTTGTTGAATTAGATCGGCCATTATATCAATACATGCAATATGGTGATGACGATGATGATTATTATGATGAATGGGTTAAGAGTCGAAGATGATAACGATTAGGTTTTGTTCTATGTAATAGAAAGGCGGGTCAAGATCAAGATAGAATATTGAAGATGATGATTTGGGATGATTGTTGTAGGGTATCTTCGACTAGGATTTGAATAAAAAAATATCCTAAGTGTAAATAGAGTCCTTTAATGATAAAACATTCAGGGAGTCATCTTTAAGAGAGTCATCTTTAAGAGTTATTGAGAGACTGAAGTAAGTCAGACTATTTTCTAAGGCGGAACTCAACAAGTGAAGCCCCTAAATCATGAAGAAGATGATGGAGTCGGTGAATGATGATAATAACTCACTGACTCCCCTTGATCTCCTTTGCTACAAAGACATCCTGAACTTAGATACTTAGAAAAAATATCTAAGTCTCTGAAACAAATAGGCGGAAACTTTATTGAATTGATAATTGATAACTAATGAAAAAAAGTCAACAAAGTACAGTTGTTAACATTATTCCCTAAAGTGGGATGGACACATTCCAAGAATATCTTTATGAAAACCTTCCTAGTTAAATGATTGACACGTCTTTATTAACCCACGGGAATCCACCTCGAGTTTGCCTATATAAAAAAATGTTGTAAACGAGTAATGTTATCTCGTACAATTAATATGTTAGCATTTACGAAAGCGTTTACTCCTCTTTGGACTAAGTCATTGAACATCTTCAGTGTTTTAGTATGGTTTTTACTCAAACACATAACTTTGCTTTGTGTTAAAAAAAATGAGGAAATCGCTGTAATTTATCATTCAACCTTTATTGTTATTTCGCAAACAATCATAGTAAATCAATGATTCATTTTTAATAATTTAAACGTTAAAAACTTTGTTTTGCATTTTACTTAAATTGCTTTTAGTATACTTGTTATAAAACTATTTAACTTAGATCGAATTACATTGAGAGTGATTTAACATAATTTTTAAGTTGTAATCACTCTAAAAGGGAAAAACAAGTAGCATAGAGCAGTTTGATTTATAAAACTTTCCAAACAAAATTACTCAATAGTTTTTAAAAATTAAGATCATACATGTCTACATCTGATGTTCCTCAACTTCTAGACTTAAACGGAGGTGATTATGTCACTGCTGCTCCTAAACTAAAGCTCTGTTTTACATTTACGAAAAAAAAAAAAAAAAAAAAAAAAAACATTCATTCTCCGATGAAAATGAAATTTTTAACATGATATAGGTAGGGGTTGCTTGTTGACTGATTATTGGAGAAACCGGTAGTATCCCGCTGGCTCTTCGATGAGAAAAAGTCGTTATATTTTGCTCGAGGATAGTTTTCTCCCGGGTCAAAGTACATGAGTGATTTAGTAGAATCTCGAACGCATGGCTTCAAGAATCATTTTTTTTATGGGCCAAGTGAATTCTTTAATCTAACGAGTTTCTATTTACTTAAATTTCCTTGTCTTGGTGGTTTACATTGTTTTGGCTGTGTTCTTCTTGTTAGAGCATATTTTGTTGTTTTTGTTTCTTTTTTGCCATGTAGCTAATAATATCTTTGCTTCTAAAAAATGAAAGTATTGTTATTTATTAACACCTTAATGATATAACTTACATGTTTACCAAAACCTAAAGATGTACATTTTCAATTGCATTTTCATTCTTGAGAATCCTATCTTGCGAAACATTATTGTTTCATTTTTTAAACCACCACTAGGACCGACTACACTAGCAGACTCGGGAAACACTTCACGTTCGCCCTTATGGTGAGAACGTTAGAGGTGTACACCGTCTTACATTAGTGAGAAAATGGGTGTGTGTCTGATAAGGCAGGTGACCTCAAACATATTCGTCACCGAAAATCGTACTAATACTTTTCATACTTCCGTAACCAATGTGATTATGTGAACCCTACCTTACCCAACTAAAAAAGTATAAGATGGTATACCGAACGGGGTGAACATGTTTATAGGTATAGACCTTGTAAATAGACGATCAAAATTATTTTTAACGACTAGCGTAAACTCTATGAATATCGAATATAAAAATCTAGATATCTATAAACTATTATAAACAACTTATCCACACATATAAATTTTGAGTGATGATTCGCACACTCAAGAAATTTATTTGCACACTCTAATTAATCACGTCTTGACAATTATACATTTATACCCTTACAAGAATGACAATGAGTAAAAGTAATTGAAGGGTATAAATGTCAAAATATTATAAATTGAAGGGTGCAAATAAATTTGTAAAGTGACTTTAGTTTCTTTTTGATACATCTAAATGGATATATTAAAACAGACCAACCAAAGACACTAGGGCCGATAGGATAGTAAATGGTTGATTAATACAAAGAGCTCTATGTGGATCGCCAAACCAATCGATCCAGTTTAAAAGTGACTTCCTTAAAAAATTCTACAAGAAACCTAATCAAAGGATGAAAACTCAGAGCATTGGACTTAGTACGTGTTTTTCTCATTCCGCATACGGCATATATATTTGGGACCAAAACAGATGCTTACATACCTTGTCAAACCAATTAAAAAAATAAAATGTAAATGAGTCGTATACGTACCAGCTTAAATCTTGTAAAACCTCGTGACTGATCTACAATCGTATTTCAATAGAATTGATTTATATAAAGAGGAAAAGAATCACATCCATAATTGCAAATAATTTAGGCTATGTTTGGCAAAATTAGCTGTGAGCAGTAGCACGGTCACTAGCACCACTCACAGCTTCTTAAAGAAGCATTGAAAAAATGAGTTTTCCTAAAAAAATGGCAAAGCTCACCGCTCTTTTAACAAACGAACACTAAAAATCAAAAAACTAATTGTTCACCGCTCATCGCCCCAAAAAACTCTGCGCCAAACATAGCCTTAGTTTCCATTTTAACAGCTGTTTCAATAGACTAATTAGAGTAAATTAAACGGTCCCTGTAGTTTGCTCAGATTGCATATTTAGTCCCTGGTCTTTCGAAATTGCAGGCAGCCTCCCTGTTGGGAGTTTTTGGTTCTGTTTTGGTCCCTGGCCAGGGACTAAATGTGCAATTCTGAGCAAACCATACGGACCATTTCTGCAATGGCCAGGGACCAAAATAGAACAAAAAACTCCCCATAGAGAGGCCGCCTGCAATTTCGAAAAACTAAGGACTAAACATGCAATCTGAGCAAACCACAAAGACCATTTCTGCAATTTACTCTTATATGAATAAACTTCTTATAATTCTAACTTTACAAGAGCCTTAATTAGGATGGTTAATCATAACTTATTATAAATGTTAAACGAATAAGTTATTAAACATATAACATCATATTATTTACTAGACTTCCAAATAGGGGTGTTCAACAGTTCGGTTCTTGGCCAGTTGATTGGATGATCGGTTTCTCGGTTTAGAAAATCGTAGAGGCAAAACCAAAACCAAACCAAACCAAACCAAATCTTGATCGGATAAAACAAACTGATCGAACACCAAAGTTGAATTCCATTCGGTTTTGGTTTAAAACTAAAACAATCGAATTTCGTAAGCTTCATAACACAATTTAAGTAAATTTTCAGTTAACAAAGGGGTGACATACCATGCATAAAGGTAAATTGTTTACTTAAAAATGGACAAAGGAATGAACAAAATTATTACGACTTGGGTCAAGCTGAAAATGCAAGCTCGATCGGCTCACGCTAGTGATGATCCTGTGGTGTCAGATTTTACCTTCTAACATGCTCGTAAATCTTCCATGCAGAGCATTTTGAAGGATTTAATGACCAGGTTGAGCAGTTTAGTTTTTTTCTGTAACGTATTCGAAGAAGAAGAAGAAGAAAGGAGTACGGTTATAGTTTTACAAAGAGAACGATAAATTTATTCTTGGTTGCCATTCACTAAGGCCTTTGTTGGATCAATAAAGATATGAAATTTGAGTAACGACGTTCAATTGTTTGGTTAAAGAATTAAGAATACATACTCTTACCCTGAATTAAGATTTACTGATTGATCTCCAAGTCTTTGAACACATTTACAAACTATAGGTGTGTGATCAACAATACAAAATGAAGTATGATCGATACCCAATGTGCATGAACCTATCAACGAGTATATGGCAATTAAACAATAAACTCATTGCCTCGATAGCATTCTTGATCCGTAATGCTCTGGTCAACGCCGTTCCTTTCCGTTTCATTTTGTCTTTAGTCCTAGGGCATAATCATCATTTCGTAATTTCGCTTATTTTATTAAACCGTGTGAGTAAGTACAACGCGCCTTCTATGGTTGCTACAGTAACTTTATGCTAATAAAAGCTAAACGTTTTCACCACTCATCCCTAAACTCTCCTCTCTCTCATAAAATCTTATCCTAAATATTTCTGATCAAATGTTAATAATGGTGCGTTGTGGTTGTGGTGAGAGGGCGGTGCTAAAGACTTGTTGGAAAGAAAAGGCATTACTATTCATGGCTAGTTGAGGTGCGCTAATGGTTGTGTTTATTCTGTTAAAATGTCACGTTTATAATCTAATCATGGTTTAACTGTAATGGTTGTTTTAGATTAAAAGTTTATTTTCAATTATGAGTTTAAGCTTCAATGTTATCAACTCTTGATATTTGCTTTTTAGGGATCAAGATGTCCAATCAATGGGTAGTACGATCCACCCATGCCACCGAGAGCAAGGGAGGTGATCCTCTACTTGCGGAGACACCTTCACCGGAATGAGGAGGCATTACAAGAATGCCAACCCGGCCTCATTGCTGAGACATTGGAGGCTGTCAATTCGGGCGACAGGGCAAACGAGCTAGAGGCTGCTCACCAAGTTACCAAAAGAAAAAAAACGTGTAAGTTATTGATAAGGTGAAATTTGATAGTGATTTTACTTTAATTTATTTTTATTTTGGTTTAAAATCCTTCGTACGAACTCGAATTTGGGGGATTCAAAAGGTCAAGCGAATAAACACAAGAAAATCTACACCTTTGGTTTGATGTCGAGCTGACACTGTTAAGTTATAGATCTGACGCCATCAGTTCCCACTGACTTAGCAAAGTCTATATATAGAACCCCCGCAACTTCGTATTTTAAAAGCCTTAAACCCTAAGGCCGATTCTAAGGTGTAGGTAGGTGTTTTTCCAGTAATGTTAAGAGTCTTATTCAATCCATAAACATCTTGTAATGGTTTTTCTATTGACTTTTATCTTAATTATGTCATCAATTTTTATTGTTGATTATGAATGTTCTTTATTAATTATGTTGGCTAATTTATCTAGTATTTATTTAAACTATCTATTGCCGAATAATTGGCTAGGTCTTCAAAGGTAATAACGTGTGATAAGTGTTTACTTTCGAACTAAGAACCACATAAATCTTAGAATTATAGATATTTGAATATTCGGATTAACAAAATTGTTATCCGAAATTTCGAATATCCTAATTGAAAAAACTTAGCAAAAATAATTGGCCTAACATAAAACAATCATCGCAAATTTCGGATATCCAAATTGTGATATAACCAATTTCGAATATCCAAATTGTGATATAACTATTTAAGTAACTAATATGAAAGAAGTTTATTAAACAAAGACCTTAATCTATATTACTTCCATATT